>PVKE010020930.1:0-27026 GCA_004027555.1 Craseonycteris thonglongyai
TGAGTGTGTCCATAGGTCTCTGTGTCTTTGTAACTTTCAGTTTTATATTCCACCTATAAATGAGGTCATATGTTTCCGGATTCTTTCATTCTGACTTATTTCGCTTAATAAGATGGTCTCTAGGTCCATCCATGTTGCCAGAAATGACTGTATTTCATCATTTCTTATTTACACAATGGAATACTACTCAGCGAGAAGAAATGACAAAAAATTTTTTAAAGAAGTTCTGTTGTGAGTTCCTTGATTAAAGGAATGATGTTCGAATGTTTGTTTCTGTGTCCAACAAGACTGGGTTTAGCATGTACTGACTGAAAATTCATGAATTTTTATATTAAATTAGTCAGATCAACACCTTAAATAATCAAGTCTCCCTCACATCATGCACATGCACAATAAATTTGAAGATTTTGAAACTGTAAGACGTGTAGGACTAGTGGAAATCTCTTTAATTAATCAATCGTTAAAACAGCCCTGCTGAGAAGCTCTTAATCTGAAGAATTTTCACTGTAGTGAATTTTTAAAAATCATTTCATTCTTTCCTTTGGACTAGGGAGTCCCTTTGTAAGTAAGCCCTATTATGACTAAGTTAAATGAAGATTAAATGATGGCAATATGTAAGACTGGAGGCTACCAGCCACTGTAGTGGGGGGCTTTTCATATATTATTACCAATTTTTATAATAGACTGTAAGGTATATGAGTATCATAATTCCACTTTACAAATAGGGAATCTAGGGCTCAGAGAAGTGCTGTAACCTTTCCAAGGTCACACAGCTACTAGGAGATGGAACTTGAATTAGGTCTATTAGACAGCAAAGCCTATGGCTTTAGCTCTATATATACCATGTGGATTCCTAAACCAAAGGTATTTAAAGACAAGTGGTAGCAGAATTCTTATTACAAACATGTATCCATGCAACTTTCCCACAAAACTGAGATATTATGTTCTTCAACATTTAATCAGTTAATATGAACTAAAAATAAAAGCCTGACAAGTCTGCACAGTTAAGTAAGGGTGTCTGGTAAGAGAAGGCCATATAAGTCATAAAACATGGGTCACATTTTCTCTGCATATGACCTGTTATGCCTGACTCAGAAGATCCATTTTTGGAACTATGTGGATATGTATTTCAGAGTTTTATGGTTCTCTCCTTAGAACCAAAAAAATTAGAGAATAAAACATACTCTAGTCGCGCCATCATTTGTAAACTGAGAGAGAGCTGGACAGACAGGCTGACACGATGTAAATGACTGGCTCTCCTTGGTTTCCGTGTTGAAGGAGGGTATGCCCACGTCACCTCCAGAGCCCCCTGGCTTACCAGGACTGTCTCTGCTCTTTCTGCACCACAATCCCTTGCGCACCCACTCATCAGACCACTTCTGTCAAATGGCATTGTTCAGGCACATCTTTTCTACAGAAGGCTCTCTGTTCACTTTCTCATTCCTGCTTTCTCAGTTTCATCTCATTACTTTTCAACTTGGCTCTCGTTTAAGTAAAATCGAGGTGGAAACTATATTAAAGTTATGTGTATAAATTAAGCTCCTGAAAGCAAAATCTTTCTCTCTATATTTTTAATAGCTAGCATTTATTAAATGCTTAATATCTGCCAGGCTTTGTATTCAAGGTTTTATAGGCAATGTATTATTTAATCTTATAATAGTACCAAGAAGTCAACACTGTTACCTTCATTTCACAGATGAGAACACTGAGACACAACCAGGAGAGGATGGGGCAGGGCTCAGACCCGCACTAATTCAAGGCCAGCGCTTTTAGTCATTACATCAAAATGCCTCCGTCTGTTCCCAGTTTGGGCTAAAAGAAGAGAAAGCTTCCAGCTGGCAGTTTATAAAACAAGTGTAGCCAGAGAAGGAGGTGTTGATGGCATTACTCGAGCAGCTCAAGGGATGCAGTGTGGAAGCCTGGGAAGTGCTTCTGTCAGCTGTGAGGGGACAACCTGATGCCCTCGCTCTGCAGGTGATGAGGCAACAATGCTGAGGAGACCACCCTGCTGTCACGCGGGCTGTCCTTGCTTCTTCTCCAACAGTCACTTGCGTTCACATCCCACAGTCTATCTAGCACTCGGGATGGGGGAGGCGGGCACCATGAGTCCCCTCTGCCTACTCCACTAAGAATGCTCAGTGTAGTGTATCTGCGGGCTCGCTTTCTGTAAGGATGTGGCCAGAACACTTCCTGGGTGAACCTTAGAATGGGCTGCGACGGCTGTCTGGTGCTCGCGCTGGCACGCTCGCACGTGTGTTTTTACGGAGCATGCGCTCTAGCACCTGGGGTGCCCAGGGCTTGTCATTACCTCTGGCCAAAGTCAAAGAGACTGGGCCCAGCCTTCCCTGATCCCAGACCCCTAAATCAGCACACTGCTTCCATCCCAAGTCAATCTTGCTGAAGAAACAGAAAGATAGAGAGATAGTAACATCAGGGACCAGTAATGAAGTTTCCCGGACCCCATTCTGAAGAAGAACATGCCATGGCATTGTATTTTAGATGCGATCTCAATTCTCATTTAAAAATGTGTTTTAATACCATGTAAACAGAATAACCTGTCACAGATGTACCGGGGCCTCCATGAAATATGACCTTGCAAAGCTACATGGGCTGTTTACCCAACTGCGTAGAGGTTTATAGGGAAAGAACCTGGCTGCCTTTGACATCCGTTGCTGCTCTGCATCCCCAGAAAATGGCAAGCTACACTGAGCACAGCTGGTCCGTGCGTTTAGCTGATCTGCACAGGCCTCGGAAGGAATGCTCCTATTTGTATCGACTCAGTCAAGGTCTCAGTGTCTGTACCTGTTGTGCCAGTGATGTCGCTTTTGCTGACTGGCTTTAAATCTTCTGCTGGAAGAGGCACTTCTCTTAAGTACTGTGGCAGGCTCTTCTAACTCATCTGCTAGTCCTAGCTTTCTAGAGTCACACACCCATAGGCTAAAGGCGTAACTGCTATATGAAGGTCTACAGGTGGCAATGACTATTCTCCTTCAGAGCATTTCAAGGGCCAAAGGACTTATGAGAAGAATAAAGCCTGATCAAATGCAGAGAGAAGAGGGGGCTGTAATCAGAGTGGGACAAAGAGATAAGAAAAATGAGTCAGAAAACTCTAGAAAACCAAGGCTTCCCCACTGTTAGAAGTGTATCAATGTGCAAACTTTGGCCATAAGATAACCTCTGCCCAGCCTAAAACTGTATTCAGCTGAGGCATAACATACTGTTCCGTGTTAAGATTAATATAAAATTAAATTTATTTTTTAAAAGCAGATTTTAATTGTTCTAGTCTAATTACTATAATAAGATTCCCATCTTGTCAACCCTTAACAGTCATCATAGGCTTCCCATCACTTAAAATGAACTGCTAAGTCTTTCACTGGGCCTCCATGGGACGTGCCTCCCCAGTCTCACTCTTACTGAGGTGGCACGCACTCCCCCATTCCTAGCCACACTGGACTTCCAGCTCCTGAAAGCGGCTCATCTCATGCTTGCCTTCAGTCTCTGGCTACCACGCTGCTCTTCCTCTCAAAATGCCTCTAGCCTGGCCCTCTAGCTGTTGGAAATTCACTTTAAAAACATTATTTAAACTGAGTCAGTGCCCCTCCCTGCTTCCTCACTCACAGAAGTCTCTTTTGGTCTGTAACAGCACTTCTATTTTGCAATTATTATCTGTGTCATCTGTGCTTCCTCCACTAAATTGCAAATTCCATTAGTGCAGGAACCACGATTATATTTTTCAACCTTGTATATCCAGCTCTAACAAACTGATTGCTTCACATTAGCTATGCTACGACAAATTTTAGAATGTATAAAAGAATGGATAGAAGGATTGCAGGAGATGGGTAGAAAGGGGGTCAGAGATTAAAGACAAAGAATGCAGGAGAAAATGAGGAAGAACAAGACCTAAATGTGATGAGGGAAACAGCAGTACCTCAGAGTCTTCCTTTCTTCCCTTCAGGCACCAGTGATGCGAAAGCCCCCCAAAGGAGGGCATTCTGCACGACAGGTATTCTGCTTTACCTAATCCCCAGTGCGCCGGGACCAACACCATCACTTCCACCTTCACACATGAGAAAGTGGGAGCTTCGACAGGGTAATTCACTGGACTAATTGGACACAACTTGTAAGTAATGAAGCCAGATGACAAGAGGGATTTAAAAGCCAAACAACTGAAACTTGGTATGCAACAGAATTCCTCACAGAAGTTCTCCAACTCATGCCATCAAACGCATTCTATATGTGTTTGAAATATTTTAGTGGGTGGCAGAAAATAGGAATCGAGAACTCTAATGCTCTCTTTCCATATTTCCCACTGGGGAGAGCATGGTGGGATACCACATATATTAGCAATTTGTTATACTGGAATGATAACTCAAACCAATGCCAGTATGTCAAAAACCTCACCCAAAGTAGAACTGTTCTGAGTATGGCACTCAGACTTACGACATGCGTAACTACCAATGTTTGTTCTGGCTTAATCTCAACAAAGTTTAGTCATGATGAAGAGACTAGTCTATCCATCTATGAGCCTGATTTTTATCTGCAATCTTGTCAGTTGTTAACAATTGGCAAAACTATCACTAGGTGTAATGCTATAAGTATAACAATACAGTGACACTAGAGGTAAGTCCAAATTTACTGTAGAATTACCAAATACAGCAATAATTTCCATGAGCAGCAATAGTATTGATGCAATATTATTGCTTTCATAACCTTTGCAAACCTAGCCAGAAGAACAAAGCAGTAAATTCAATCTCTTACATTCTATGTCACTCTACAGTTTACTAAGCACTTTCTTTCCCTCCTTCTCCATCCTCCAAATATTTGATACATTCCTATTAAGTACAATGTAGTGAGTATACGAGTAAGTTATTTCATTTGATCACTGTGTAGTGATCTCAGGGTAAGTAGAACAATGTAAGGGAGGAAAAAGGGCTCACACAGAAGTTATTATATTTAGTGTAGCACAGGACGAGACAGAGTTAGAACTACCAACCAGCTTTCCCAATTCCTCATCTAGTGCTCTCTGGGAATGTTATTTCTCTTATGGCACTAATTTTTTAGAAAGCCACTAGGTAAGCACCAAACAGCTGAAAGAAAATCTACATTTATCTTTTGTAATTTGCCTCTGTTCTCCATCATAACGGCACCAAAATACCAATAACCTCCTCCACACATAATCAAAAGGACTCTTTGTTTTGTACTCATTTTTCTACTTTGCACATATCTAGACTACTAACTGCAATTAAAAGGATTCACATTCCCTCCATAATAGTCTCTTTTTTTTTAAACCTTCTTACCTTGGGATGCATTTCTTTTCCCACCAAGAAACACCAGATATTTGACAATCTCTCCATGGACCAGGTTCCAACCAAATTGCCACTCTATAGCCAACCACATAGATCATGCTCCACACTGCTTCCCAATGCATGATTGTCCCTCATGTAAAATGTTCTTTATCTTTCTCTACAATTCATGTACACATAACTTGCACAGTATGGCACACACCTGGATCACACACATTACAATTATACAAGCACATACATATTCACCTTACAAGGGATGCTCACTGCTTAAAACCTTTTCCCTTTTGGTCATACTACTTAATTTAACTCAATGAAATTTAGTAGCTATTCTTTTAAATAATAGTTTTACTTAGAAATAGTTCTCATAATACCATATAATTCACCCCTTTAAAGTGTACAATTCAATGGTTCTTAGTATAGTTATACATTTATGCAACCTAGTTTTAGAATATTTAATCACACCAAAAAGAAAACCCTGTATCCATTAGCAGTCATTTCCTACCTCCCATCCCGCATCTCCTTCAGCCCTAGGAACCCACTTTCTGTCTCTATGGGTTTGCCTAGATTTGTACACTTCATGTAAATAGAATCATACAACATGTGATCTTTTGTAACTGGCTTTGTTCACTTAGCATAGTATTTTCATCTTTTTATTTTTAAGCTGCCTTGACCTGCTCACTCAGTTCTGTCTTCATAACGATGTCTCCTGGAGTGACTGGGCAATAAAGCAGAACATCGTAACAATTACAGGGATGGCTAGTGAGAAGGAGAACCCCTTACAGGGTCCTTTAAGAATCTGAAGTCCACAGTCCTACCATTCATCTGCAAGCCACATTACAATGGCGCCCCTTAAATTTAGTTGGAGGGAACTGCAAGGACACACACAACATGTGTGTGCACAGTGGCCAAAAGGGTCAACAGAAGGCCTGAATAAGCACATTGCATATTTAACCATATCAACAGTTCTTGTTTTTTAAAGAATTTTTATAGGTTTGGGTACAAAATTCAGATTCAGGTTCTTCAGTCTAAATGGAATGTCTCCACTGAGAAAGTGTCAAGTTTTCATGGAAAGATTTTATTCTTTTGTTTGGTGAAAAACACCAAAATAATCCCCAGAAAGCCCTTCTAAACTCTAGAAAGACAAGTGGAGGGAGTAGTTAATTAAATGTTTCATTAGTGTTTGCTATATAATGAGCCTATTCACTTCAGTGAGGTCAAATTTATGATACAGCAAAGTTAGAATTTTATATGCTCTCTATATACTTTATAACACATTGGTGTACCTCATAGAAATCAATCGTACAGTGCACTTATGCGCTTAAAAAAATAAACCTAGGTCGTAATTTAAGATTTTCAATATTGGAAAGGTTTATAATTTTTGCCTCTTTGCTTTTATGTCCCACTATGAGAACTGAGTTGATGCCAAACTTCGATTAAAAACATTATCCCCCAACTACCCTATTGTTTCTTTGGGAAAATAGGCTTCACTTTATACTATGATCTCTATCAATAAGTGGCAACTGTCATTATATGGTTTATTTCCTTCATTCACCAGATTTTGGTGGGAGTGGTATTTTTCAAGTTTTAGTTTTCCTTTCTTCAATTAAATCGCAGACTGTTTGTGAGCAACACATCCTGTCTCTCTCATTTCCTAAGTGACACAGTGCGTAGTAGGTGCTAAAGAAATGGGTTTTTGGTTTCAATGAATGAATACACAGAAATAGGAGCAGATGTGGTACGCTTTTATTAGAAAGCAAAAATAGGGCATCACTCTTGCGCAGGAAATCCAGGGCCCCTGATCAATCTTGTGGGAAAATCTGTTCAATTACTCAGTATCCTCAAAGCGCCTTCCTCAAATGAGCATGTTCCGGGGCTCAATCTATCTTCACGCTCCACGCCTGATGAACTGTTCTAACATCTAATTCTTTTTATAAAGCAGAAAATGTTTCTCAAGCTCTTTATGGCTGATTGAACTAATTTGCTGTGGAACAGGCAGCAGCCTATCTTTAGACAAATGCTAATCAGGACGTTAGCGCTCTCTTCTGTGGGGCTGCCACTATTATGTTGAAAGGGAAGGTCAACAGCTAATAAACCCAGTTAACAAGCCATTCTAAACTTCACTTTAGCTTAACACTCTTCAAAGTTGCAGTCATTAAATCCACAGATTATAAGAGACTGTCCTACTGTTTTTACTGCACACTAAGACAAACTTTCAGTGTAGTCATTAATTGAATTAACATTGTCTAATCCAATTTTATAGGGTGTAACCTGAGATACAACCAAGAGGGAGGCCTTCTCAAATGCCCTCTCAATAAGTAAATGGGAATACAGTCATCTAAGGTTAGACTTTGGCTTGGATAGGAACAAGAAACATGTCATATTAATGGCTTCTTTTCCCTCAAATTTCTGTCTCCCTTTCTTCTTTCTTAAAATCTTTCAGCAAGTAAAAGAAAGACATTTTGTAGTTATTGGAGGGTAGTTTTACACTGGGGAAAAACCGGGCAGAAAAACAGTAAGGCCATTTATACCACGGTCTCACACAGTCCAGGATGACAATGCAGTCTCAGACAAGCAAGCACTAATGGGATCCCTTTCTACCGGATATGACTAGGATAATCAGCCTGGTCTAAGATCCTGAAGAGCCCAGATCCTGCAATGATAACCAACAGGCTGTTAAAACATTCTGAAGACCAAAGGTTCTACATCTAATTTAGAAACTAAAAGCATTTCACCGTTATGCACTACAGCTCTTGGTACAAAATAGGCAGCACACTGGTTTAATCCATAGTTGTGGACAAATACTATGAGACTCACTCCCTTGCCCTTATCAAGTATGAGAGGGGGCTCAGTCCTTGTTTACTCCTCAGTGATCAACATCTCCTTCTCAAGCAGAAAAGGAAAGGATGTGTGGGGGGAAGATAGCTGTTGTCTCTATTTGCCTGTCAGTGGGTACCAAAATCAGCAGCCTAAAGAGGCACAGGGGAAACCTTACGCTTCACAATAGCCATCAGTTCTGCTTACCCAGAGTCATTATATTCATTAATATAAAAGGACTATTCCTGTTACAAAAATGATTTAAAACTCTGCGTGTTTACAAAGAAACCTCACACCTGTGAAGTCCTCATGATGGCCACAGAAGAGTAGTGACATTCAATGTGCAATTCAAGGGGTCTCACTTCTAAAAGGGCCCCCTTCGTGAGCATGGCCACACGATGCAGTCAGGCAGGCCCCCTCTCCAGCCACATGCTTCCTGGTGGGCCTAGGCCAGTCACAGCAGTCCCACTCCGTTGTCAGATACTAGCCTCTGTGTGAGCACGTGACACATCTTGGTGCCATAACACACACGGGGAATCTCCTGAGGTCTTCTGACGTAAGTGTCCCGATGAGGAAGTAAACAGATGAACACAGGCTCTGCCTCTTCTGGGTCTGGCACCTGAACTCTTTTTTTTTTTTTGACAGAGAGAGAGATACAGAGACAGAGACAAGGGGGAAGGCCCAGAACAGCCTCCATAGTTGCACATCATTTGTTTTTCCACATAGTTTCATTCCACAGGTGGGCACGGGGCTGCACAGGGCAGGAACAGGGCCGGGGTCTCGCCCCGGTGAGAACTGAACTGGGGGCACTCCCCAGTTCAGCATATGGGTCCACACAGGCCAGGGCCAGGATTCGATCCTCGGTCCCTGGGGCTGCAAAGTGAGAGCTTAACCCACTGAGCCATCCCGGCTTCCCCAGCCTGAACTCTTATAGTCAAAAGCATTTCAAGACAGTGAGTGGTCTGAACAGTAATGGTACAGGCCTGGAACCAGCCAGTGACAGTTCACTTGTTTTTGTAAATTCAGTTTTACTGAAACACAGTGATATCCACTCATTTATACATCATCTATGGCTACCACATCAGAAGTGTACAGTTTCAACAATAACAATATGACAAACAAAGTCAAATAGATTTACTATTTGGTTCTGTACAGAAAAATTTGCCAATCTCTAATTGGGATTTATACCTGGTTATTTTTATTCTGAACAGTTAACTGATACACTATACTTAAATACAAGTGTGCCTGTACAACAATGACAGAAAAAATTCATTTTATTTTATTTTTAAGGCTTAAACCTAGTTAAGAACTATACTACTTTATCAGAATATTGGCATTCATAGGACAGATAGAAGTAACTATAGTATTTCAGCAGCAGTATCTTTTGGAAATAATCCAATTCAACAAATGTTTATTGAGCTTTTACCATGTGCCACAATACACACTTGAATAAAATACCATCTCTACACATAAGGAGGTCAAAGTATAATAGTAAGGCAGCTCAAATGCACAAATGATTTGAAAGGGGGAGGGTGTGTTAAGGCTAGGACAGCACTTAGAAAAAGAAATGAAAAATTGTCTCCTCTCACAACCACCTCAAAATTACAATTGAACTGCAGAACAACCATCAGTGAGAACTGCTTGAAGTTTAGCTGAACAGAAGTCCTATAACTAAGGACATACAGAAGAAGCTACATTGACACTGGTAGGCTGAGGCAGAAACACAGAATAAGCTGGTCCCACACCCGCGTATGGTGGTTAAAAATCAGGAGGGATATCTTGGCTGCAGAGGTCGCCCTGAGGAACAAGGGGTCCCAGCCGCACACCAGCCTCCCCAGCCAAGGGCTCCAGTGCCAGGGCAAGAAGTCCAACACCTGTGGCAGCAGACATTGTGGTTGAGTGAGATGGGCGAATGCTAGTCTCCCAGGCTTTCCTCTTAAAGGTAGAAAACACACAAAAAAGCCAGTCAGAGGTGAAGAATACAATAACTGAGATAAAAAATACATTACAGGGAATCGGTAGCAGATTCCATGAAGCAGACAATCGAATCAGTGATTTGAAAGATCAAGTAGAAGAAAATACCCAATCAGAACAGCAAACTAAAAAGAGAATCCAAAAAAAATGAGGACAATTTAAGTGGCCTCTGGAACAAATCAAATGTACCAACATTCATGAACATCACAGGGATACCAGCAAGAGAAGAGGGGGGAGCAAGGAACTCAAATCTATTTGAAGAAATAATGACTGAAAACTTCCCTAACCTGGCAAGGGAGATAGACATATAAATACAGGAAGTTCAGAGAGTCTCCAGAAAAGATGAGCCCCAAAGAGACCCATATCAAGACACATCATAATTAACATGCCAGAGGTTAAAGACAAAGAGAGAATCTTACAAGCAGCAAGAGAAACTTAATAGTTACCTACACAGGAGCTCCCATAAGATGGACAGCTGATTTCTCACATTGGCAGAAAATTTTCAAAGTGATGAAAAGCAAGGACCTACAACCAAAATTACTGTACCTAGCAACACCATCATTTAGAAACAAAGGACAGATAAAGAGCTTCGCAGACAAGAAAAAGCTAAAGGAGCTCATCACCACCAAATCAGTATTACAAAGAATCTAAGAGGGACTTCTTTAAGACAAAAGAAAAAAATAAAATAAAAAAATGTGAATAATAAGATGACAATAACTATATATGTATAAGAAATTGCTCTAAATGTAAATGGATTAAATGTTCCAGTCAGAAGACATAGGGCAGCTGAATGGAGATGAAAACAAGGCCCTTGTATGTACAAGAGACATATAAGGTCAAAACACACACAGAGACTGAAACTAAAGGGATAAAAAAAGGTATTTCATGAAAATGCAAACAAACAAAAAGGCTGGGGTAGCAATACTTATACCAGAAAAAATATTTTAAAACAGAGTATAATAAGAGACAAAGATGGACCCAGAAGTCCCACTTCTGAATATGTACCCACAATACTACTTTGCAGGGGTGTGTGCATCCCTATGTTCATTGCAGCATTGTTTACAATGGCCAAGATATGGAGGCAGCCTGGCTGCCCATTAATAAAAAAATAAATAAAAAAGAAGTGGCACATATATGCAATACAACAGAATATTACTCAGCCACAAAAAATGAAATCATGCCCTTTGTGACAATATGGATGGAATTATAGGGTATTATACTAAGTAGAATAAGTCAGAGAAAGACAAATGCCGTATGATTTCACCTATATATGTGGAATCTAAAAACAAACAGATAAAACAGAAACAAACTCATAGACAAGCACTTTGATGGTTGCCAGATAAGAGGGGGTTTGGGGTGCTAGGTGACAAAGAGGAAGGGATTACAATGTACAAATTGGTACTTACAAAATAGTTATGGGGGTGTAGGATACAGCATAGGGAATACTGTCAATAATATTGTAATAACTATGTGTGGTGTCAGATGGGTACCAGATTTATCAGGGTGAGCACTTTTTAAGTTAGATAAATGTCTAATCATGGTATTGTACACCTGAAACTAATATAATGTTGTATGTCAACTGTAACTGAAAAAAAAATTTTTTTTTAAATCTTAAGACTAGAGTAGGTCTTCGTTCCTTATATGTAAACAACCCAGAAGAAAAAGAGCACAATTTCCCTTATTTCCTTGAGACCTACTTAGGTTTATTGTATACTAATTCAATAAGAACAACCATTTGGAGTCTTTCTCATTCATTTGACTAATGAAAATTTTATTTCTATTATATGATACTCTATTTCCTAAGGGCAATAGAAGAGTATCAATTAGGAACTCAGGTTTGACCTACTTTACCTGTGCCTTATAGCACTCTCAAATACCATGAAATTAGTATCATTTCTTTGACATTGTATATTAAAATATAAAATGCACATTTTAAAAGATTTATTTTATTGTTTTTGACGAGAGAGAGAAGTGGGAGAGCCCAGAGCAGTCTCTTTAGTTGTACATCATCAGTTTTCAACATGGTTTCATTCCACACAGGTGGGCAGGGGCCACGCAGGGTGGGAACCAAGCTGGGGGCCTCCAGTATGAGGGGCATGCCCCCTTGAGCCAGGGGCTGAACCGGGGACCTCACACATGGGAAGCTTGCCCTGGCAAGAACCGAATTGAGGCCACAGCCCAGCTCAGCATACGTGTCCGCATGGGCAGGGTCCAGAACCGGGACTCGATCTTTGGTCCCCAGGACTACAAAGTGAGCACTTTACTTGCTGAGCCATCCCAGCTTCCTCCAAACGCACATTTTTTTAACCTAATGTCTTAGGTTTGAATCAAGTATTTCAGGCAAGTTCTTAAATCATGCTGACTCTCAGTGCAGGGGCTGCACACTGAGACTTACTAATACAGGAGAGAGATGCAAGGAAACAGAAGTAAGGGGAAGTCAAACAAGAAACACCAAAAGATGTGAACATGGAGCCAATAAAGAGAGGCCAATAAAACAACCCAAAGTAGTCATAGTAGTATGAGGACAACCAGACCAGGCTAAATGCATGAAAACCAAGAGCAGAGTATCAGGAAAGAAGATGCACAAGAATCATTTGAATAATTCAAAGATAGGTACATGCTACCGCAGAACTAAGTGTGCAATAGCCTCCACCAGCCCTGAGTGCCTCAGCGCGCGCGCAGGGCCTTCCTCTCCTGGCCAAATCCATCTTCGTCTCCTCGGCCTCTTCCTCCTTCCCTCTGCCTTACACGTTTACAAAAATAAGAAGGAGCACATAGCTATAGCCATTCAGATATGTTAAAGAAGAACACAGTAATGTCTACTTCCTTTAAAATGGCAGCCCTCACCTGCTAGCTATAAAGCTCCTCAAAGATCCACACAGCCATCTGAAGTTGGGAAATGTTGCCAACCTGTCACGACAAAACCCACCGAAGCTACTTTGCCAGAACTCAGGTTGGCACAGTGTGAGGCAAGCACCATCTACAAACATTCGCACCGTTTCTTGCCAAGCTTGCAGGAAATTGCCAATCTAGATCTTCAATTAGGCCTTGGAACCACACATAAGTCCTTGCACTGTGCATTTTTTAGCATCCATCAGCAAGGCCTCCACTGTGCACTGCGAGGAGCCAAATTCCCCAGCAGGAATTCCCGGCTGCTCTCGACCGGCTGTCCAATTCCATCTCACAGTGCTGGCAGCCTAGCAAAAGTTTTTGGCAGTGACTAAAACCAGACAAGGGAAAATGGAAGACAATGGCTGGGAGCCACCAAGAAGGGAAAGAATATTATTAGAACTGGCTTCTGTAGATGAAGCCAGCTCCCTCAGTGAAACCAAGGAGCACTGCCTCATCTTCCCTGTAGTGAAAATGTGGCACAGGTTAAGTAGTAGGTGTCCCCGGGAAGCCTCGGGCCAGACCTGCAGCTGCACTGCCCACCCACTGTGACCAATCTGTCTGTGGGCTGAGCCAGAACATTAAGGGTTTGGCAGCAGGTGAGGAAGCAATCCACCAGTGAGAACAACAGGCCAGAGGGCACTGGGAGGTGGCCCTCCTTACCACTTTTCTTGCCTACTTCAGAAACCATCTTGCCCGCTTGACATAGTGATAGCCAACCTACTCCACCTTTAAGTTATCTAATTTAGAAACTCATGTAGCTCACTCAGCATCCTGAGCTGTCTATTTCAAAAATAAGGCTTGGTGAAAAAAAGTATGAAGATGTCATATTTTTCAGCTAAGTTAAACACTGTAAAACAACCAACGATGGCGGTAAGAAAGAAAAAACGAGTATTAGGGAGACAGTCGGGCACAGAAAAAGAGACCATGAACAGGGAAGACAGACACTTTGAATATTGAGCTCAACCACTAAATAGCCAGCAGCAATTAGAGCCTCAGTCTTTTTACTCATAAAAGTAACTCTATGAAACCTGTGGAATTGTCATGAATATTAGCTGAGATCATAAAGTACCCAATAGAACACCCAACACATAACGATTGTTACCATGTTACCTGAAGTTCATTAACACTAATGATGTCTCAAAAACTTGTTTGTGTGTGTAAGGAATATGGTGAGGAAAGAAAGACTGTGATGGTTAATTTTATGTTGTCAACATGGCAAGGCTATAGCAGCCAGTTATGTACTCAAACGTGAATTTAGATGTTTCCATATGGTTAATATCTTCAATTTATTGACTTTTAATAAAACATATTACCCTTGATAACATGGGTGGGCCTCACCCACTCAGTTGAAGGCCTTGAGAGCAAAAACTAACATTTCCCAGGAAAGAAAAGATTCTGCCTCAAGATTATAGCATCAACTCCTGCCAAGTCCCCAGCCTACAGCCTGCCCTGCAGATTTTGAACTTGGCAGCCCCCACAATCAAGTGACCCAATTCCTTAAAATCAATCAATATTTGTCTGTCTGTCTGACTGTCTCTCTCCCTCTCATGCATACACACATAAGCAAGCATGCATGCATGCACACACACACAGACACACACACCTATTGGTTCTGTTAGAAACCCAACTGATAATGAGATAGAGAGAAACAGAGATATACAAATCAACAGAGATAACAACAGAGAAATAAAAGAGAGAAAGGAGAGAAAGACAAATTAAGTAGAACTATTTAAAGAGTGTGGGACTACCTCTTTAGGTAATAGAAATGCTCGCAGTACTGCCCTTAACAGTCACATTCCATTCTATTGTTTGTAGTTTGATTATAATCTCATGGAATACATGTTGCTCTTAATTCATTACATACTTGCTTCACTTTGTTACCCAGTATCCACTTCTTGTTTAAAGGCATAGTACAGCATCAAAGTTGTATTAAGACATAATAAGGACTGACTGCATTCTAAGTAACATAGTTTCCAATAAGGCCAAAAATGCCTTTCCAACCCAGGTTTACTTAGGCAAACATGTTCACCATTAAAATGAAACCTTTAAGAATCTAGAAGTGATGGGGATGAGGGGGGTGAGGGGGGAGCCCAGCAGCAGTACAAAAGCACTCCTTCCCAAAAGTAATCTCACCATTTCCATGAGACCTTAGTCCTTGAATGATTCGTGTACACTTTCTTACCAACATAAGGCCTGTAACCCTCCCTTCTATTATAGTAGAGAAACTGAGGCTCTTCTCGGATATTATATATAATGACATCACAGTACAGAGGTCAAGGGAAAATTAAACATTTTTCATTTTCTTTTAAAGATTTATTTTATTATTTTTAACACAGGAGAGAGAGAGAGAGAGAGAGAGAGAGAGAGAAAGAGAGAGAGAGAGAGACAGAGAGAGAGAGAGAGATGGGGGAGGGCCCAGAACAGTCTCCACAGTTGTATGTCATCAGTTTTTGACTCTTTCATTCCACATAGGTGCAGGGCAGGAACTTGGCCAGGGGCCTCCCACGTGGGAGGCATGCCCCGGTGAGCTGGGGGCTGAACCAGGAGCCCCCCACATTGGAAGCTCACCCAAGTTTAGCATATGGGTCTGTACTGGCCAGGGACAGGACTTGATCCTTGGACCCCAGGGCTGCAAGACCAGCGCTCAAGCTGCTGAGCCATCCCAGCATGCCCCACTTTTTTCTTTATGTGTCAATTCTTTTAATTGTACAGAAACTATATCTGGTTGGCCTGGATCTGCAGCCCACATAGATTCATTCCAGAGTATTCCCTAGTCAACAGTGGCCTTTGCTATATTTATTATTTTACCTGGACAACATTTCAGTAAATTAGAGTGTTTAGTTTCAGTTTAGTTTAGTGAATGTTGCTTCCACTTCTCCAACCAAACTCCAGAAAAACAAAGTAAAACACCATAATTAAGTCCTTACTTAATGATGGGACCAGGAAGTCTTCTCAGTGCTTCACATTTACTAACTCATTATCCCCACTTTGCAGATGAGGTAATCAAGGCACAGCTAAGTTCAGAAAGTCAGCCATGGTCACATGGTTAACAGGGTCCAAAGCCACCACTCTGCACACAGACTCAAACAGAGCAACACAGACCCACTCTGATCTCTAAAAGGAATGTAAGCAAATGGCGTTTATGGGGAAGAGCAGTTTGTAATGCTATGGGGAACAGGGAAAGCTATCAATAGGCTCTTACAGTGCTAAAGAGTTAATGATTTCACTTAATTCAATCCCTGTTTCCCCAACTGGTTAGAAATTAAGGTATATTTATTATCGGTGATAACAATCTTATAAAACACACACTGAAGTCAAAGTGCATCAGGGAATCAGCAGTTAGAGGGTCGCCTGAACGAATGCTTTCTCAGGAGTTAAATGAGAGGACAAAAGGCAAAGCATCCAGCACTAGATGCACAACAAATATTACTTCCCAGGCCTTTCACTCCAGTAATTGAATGGCTGACTTATTTAACCATCCCTTTGATGTGATTTAGAAAATCAAAAAGGTGTTAAAATCTATTAGCCTAACACCCACAAAAGGTCAGTGAACAGCCTCTGTGGCAATAAACAATAACAAGAAGAGCCTTAGCCCAGACACTACCGATCTGCCCATTGGACTTGGATTCTGGACAGCTATGAGGCTGTCATTCAATTTTAATTACCAACCACTCTCCCTTTTCTCTGCTTTTTTGGACAGTTATGACAGACTGGGAAATGTGTGGTTTAGTAGGTTCTTGTTACATCAATATTTGATTGCTTTCCATGTAAAACATGCTATTAAGCTAATCAGAAATTGACTTTCACCACAAACACCTTTTAAATAGGTCAAATTAAGATAAAAGTCCATGCTCATTGCCTCTATGGATCTGGGACACTAAACCAGACATTAACGTCAGCATGCAGATTGAATGTCATTAGAGGCAATTTGTCACCCACACACATTTATCTCAATCTAATAATTAGCTGAAGGTCAGAGAGATAAACCTGTGTATTTCAGTCCACAAGGAAATGTAGATTCAAAGCTAGGCTGAGGGCTGTATGCAAATTTGGATAATCTTAAAATAAACAAGCCAATTTGGAAGAATTCAACAGAATTAAATACTAGCAGGACGTACTGACCCACGAAGGTCAGAGGAGGAGTATCAAGAAAGTGCTATAAGACCTTAAGTTCTGGCTTGCAGTTTGATGAAATCACTTTTCTTATCTACCCTTAACCCTTACTTACCAGACAATTCTATCCTTTCTATACTATTTTGCTGCAGTCAATATGGAAAGTATTTGCTCTATTTGGATGTTGCAGCCTAGAAAATACCACACAGAGGAAAGCTCTGAGGGATGAATTTGGATGTCTAGTCTAGACTAGTGGGTGGGGCCTCTACAGTGCTGCTAGAAACAACTTCTCCTTTGCTCTTTCCCTCTCAGAACATATTCTTCCAGTTAAGAGCAAGTACTAGCAACAGAATAGTTCTGATGAAGTTAAAATCCAAATAGTTATAAGTTTCAGTGGTAGAGTTTAAGAGAAGTTAGAGAAAGGTCCTACAGCATCTTCTACTGGGAAGACATTCTCAAGGAGTTGGAGCAGTAGATGCAGAAAAGAAAGGGAAGTACTGGCTCAGAGAAGATTCTTTGGATTTTACCCTTCCTGGAGCATTCAAGATTCATTCAACTAAAAAAATAAAATAAAAATCTACCCCTTAGTGCAACATGTTAGGAATATCATGAACAAACATAGTCATTGTCCTCATGAATTGACAATCTGACAACAAAAGCTAATTCCAATAGAATGTTTGAATTTACAACTTTGAATAGACTCAAAGTAGATCTTAAAAGATGATCCTGACCTATGTAGGGATAGACAGAAGACTGTAGGTGGGGGTTCAAGAGCTCACTCCACAATTCTGATTTGTTGGTCTCAGAGTCTATCAAATGCCTTTCTAAAACAATGTTTGCTGTCAGTGTGGGAAGAAGAATAAGTGGGTAGCAGGAAGCTGGCAAAGGTCACCCAGAGGAATGTTATCTCAGTAGGCACCATGTCCTGTACATCATCAAGTCTCTGTTTGGCAAACAGTAAACATTCAACAAATATTTGTGGAAAAAAACTGCTTTACAATCAAGTTGAATTAAAATTCTTTTACCTTTCTCTCCTATTTATCTTGGACATATCCAGATCTGTATGTGCTGGTCAAAATGTGACCAGAAAGTGAGGAAAAGCCGGCATTAAAATTAAGTAATGGGATACTCTAGTCGCAGGATCACATTCATCAGGGGAGGAGCTATAACAGAACTAATGGAATAGGAGATCCAAATTATGTTGATACATCCCCCTACAAACACATAAAACTACGTAGGATTTTGTTTTAATTTGCAAATCAATAATATCAATGAGATTAGTTAACATCTAATAAACATTCATATTTGTACAACACTATTCTAAGAACTTGACTTTTATGAATTCATTTATTTGTGTTGGCTACTCTACAAGGTAAGTAGGATGGTTTAAGTCATAAATATTAACCAAATGCACCAAGGTAAGAGAGATAATCAGTGGCAGAGCCAAGACGAAATTCTTGCTTCAAAGCTTGTGTTCAAACCATAACGCTACACTGCCAATTTTTTTTAATCAATGTTAATGACTCATTCAGAAAAACAATTATAAATGGACTTAGGCAAAGCAATGTATAATATAACAGGAAAGGGAAGGACACTCACAAAAAATATTCATCAGTAGGGTTTTTTTCTAAAGATTTATTTTATTGTTTTTGACAGAGACAGAGAGAGACAGAGAGAAGGGGGAGGGCCCAGAACATTCTCCACAGTTGTACATCATCAGTTTTCAAAATGGTTTCCTTCTACACAGGTGGGCGGGGACCATGCAAGGTAGAAGCCAGTCTGGGGGCCTCTCACATGGGAAGCACTCCCCAGTTCAGCACATGCATCCACATGGGCCGGGGCCAGGATTCAATCCTCGGTCCCCAGGGCTGCAAAGCGAGCACTTTTAACCCACTGAGCCATCCCGGCTTTCCCTATCAGTAGGTTTTTGAGGTATTTTTCTCTCCTGTAAGCAATTCACCAAGCAGATACAGATAAATCTCATTTTACATTAGAACACACCATAAATTAAGACGGATTTATTGAGCACCGTTTGCTATTTATAAGGAATCTGACTGAAAAACTTGTAAAACCGGGATCTTTGTTGCAGAGAACGAGTGACACAGAGAAGAATCCTAACAGAAATCGATTAGGTGCATTTCAGCCTAGGCTTGGCTACAAAGACGGTGTCTTGAACATGTCATTCACTTTTATGGCTCTCAGTTTCCTGATTTATAAAATCAAGGTGGAGAAGTGGGTCCCTGATAAACTTTTTAGTCCTAATAAGGTGTGATTTTTGTGAAATCCAGGTGTTGACTGACTGTAAAAATGATTAGCCCAGCTGCACTTTATTACACTGAACATGCTCTAATTCTTTCAATTGTGAATGTAGAACCAGCACATAAAGAAAAACAAACATATATATAATATGTATAGAATAGTAGTTATAATTTTTTTTTTCAAAAAGAGTACTATACTGATAAACTTCATGGACAGCCCCCAAAATGGGTTTTAAAAAAATGTATTTTCAGATATGCAAACAAAACAAGGAAAGTAATTTGCATTTCTATGGGGGAAATAAAGATGGTTTGATTTGAGGAGGCTGCATGAGACAGAGACCAAGGAACTGAAAGGAACATTCAAAAAAACAAAAACAAAAACACAAAAACTTAGATTCCATCTGCAATCCTCCTTACAAAATATCAGGATGAGTTCTGAAGGGTCAATTAATCTTAACAAGCCTAAATTTCTTTCCAAATTGTCCACATCACTCTTCAAAAAAGTTCCAAATATGTTTAAAAGAAAAAAACTACTGCAATATAATTGTGCCCAATTTCAGATTCTAGAGTCTGTCTTCCTGTGGACATTTCGGCAGTGATGACCAGTTTGACTTTATCAGGAGAATAAAACTGAAAACAGTGGTATGTGAACAGAAAGGGCCACAGCAACCTGCTCGCCCCAGAGGAGGTGCCCCCACCAGCCCTCTGCTGGGCACCAGCTCCAAGGCCCGTAGGAGGGAACACTTGTATGCACGAATCACGGGCATTCAGCCTTTCATGAAATGACAGCAAAGCTCAGAGGAACACCCCACTGGGCCCTGCAGCTGTGGTCAAGACTGTAATATGTAAAGGTTACTGTGATTAATTTAGTCTCAGCAAAATCCATTCCACTCAACCACAAATCTCTAACTTGCATGCCAGAGCTAACTAAACCTGGTTCAGATCAATATAATCTGAAAGTTATGATAATCTCTTACCTTCCCATCCCAAACCACTTGTTCCCCCAAAGGAAAGTTATACTATGGGGAAATCACAAAATATAATTACATTCATTTTGGCAAAGTTAACAAGATCTTTATTTGGCTAAATATGATTTCATTTATTTGACTTGTTCATGTTACAAGTGATGAAAAATATTATACTAAAGTTTAATCTAGACTACTGCCTAATGTCAGAGATTTAGAAATCTAATAGTTGAGGTTTCAATTTAGACTGACCAGACGTACCAATTTAAACAGTACAGAAAACAACGGTACTGTCCCATTTGAAATGGTACATATGGTCAGCCTACTGACACCTTGAATTCAGCGAGTGAGACTAGACTGACCATACATACTGTTTGCAATGAGACATTACTGCTGTTTTCTGTCTTGTTTAAAACAGTATGTCTGATTGACCTAGATTCCATGCCATTGCCTGGTCAGTATTTATCACTTACACTGGTTCAAAACACAATCAGAGTATATTTACTTGTGTACCACATACCAATTCCTATCATAACTCCAAGAAGTTTGTCAAGGAAATATGTAATCTCTTTCCTTTCTCTCCATGGTGGAATGCACAATGAACTATGTGACAGAAGCAAATGAAACAAGATAAACTACTCAGAGCCCCCCTTCTGACCAATCGCCCATGATCCCTTGTTTCTGTGTAGACCACTGTCCGGACCAACTGAAGTCCAGAAGTAGCCAGGATTGTTCATCTTCATATCACTTCTTCATCCCTCCAATCTCCTCCTAAACTACCACACAATCCCAGTGATTAAGAGGGGGGAAAATTACTAAAGGCAGATGAGGTGCTAGGAAAGAAAATACAGAAAATCCATCCCTTAGCTATCAATGTCAGTTATGTGACATAAAGTTGACACAGAACATTAAATTTTTTTTTAAGATTTATTTTATTGTTCTTGACAGAGAGAAGGGAGAGGGCCCAAAGGAGTCTCCATAGTTGTACGTCATCAGTTTTCAACATGTTTTCATTCCACACAGGTGGGCAGGGGCCTTGAGGGGCAGGAACCAGGCTGGGGACCTCCTGCATGGGAGACACGCCCCCTCGAGTCAGGGGCCAAACTGGGGGGGGGGGAGGGGTACTGGGGTCTCCCGCATGGGAAGCACACCCTAGTTCAGCATATGGGTCCTCAAGGGCCAGGGCCGGGATTTGATCCTCAGTCCGGGGGCTGCAAATGAGCACTTAACCCACTGAGCCATCCTGTCTTCCCCGACATAGAACATTTGGATCTGCCAAACAGAACCTTAAAATGACCTCACTCTCTTTTGCTTTCAGTCCAACTCAGGTTACCTTCATCATCTGGAAAACAATTGTTTGACCAATGAAATAACTGGCTATTCTTCTCCTTTCTTTTGTTGAATAACTCCTTTTAGAGTGAGTTGTTTTTACTTATAATTTGGGGTATTTTTCTTAATATATTTTGAGCTGCCTTCTATTGAACTTTAACACCTGACAGGAAGCAATAGCCTCTCTCTGAAAATGGTCTTGTTCTAGTTCCCCAGATGCAATTGCTAGAAATATCAACACTCGTCTGAATTTAAAATTTGAATTTTGAACAACTAGAGACAGGAAGACTGAGAACTCTCTGTAAGCAGAAGTAAGGCTCTGCATGTATAAGCACAAGGCAAAAAAAGACATCAGTGGCTACTGAAAAAAAAAAAATGACTTTATAGAATAAAATTCAGGCAGAACCAGAATAGACATTTCCCTGAGCCATGACCAGTTAAATGCCTTACCAATATTTTTTAAAAAGGAGATACAAATAATTCATTCAAGAAAAAAATTTCACTTAGTTTAATGTATTATTCAGTCTGCTGTGTATTCTTTGCAAGAACTATGAATCAAAAAGACAATCCTCTCACAACGCACATTGTAACATCTCAACTAATTCTTCTTTCATTGTCCTTGCAAAGCTTCCGAGTAAAGAACTGCCATTTATTGAGGAAGTCATTATACTATGTTATATGTAGTGGTTATGAATGTGAGCTCAGAATTCAGGTATACCTGTCTTTAAATTCCAGCCCAGCCCCACTTAACACCTGTGAGATTTTGTGCAATTATTTAACCTCAACTATTTTGTATCTGCATCTTTAAAAGTAGGGATAATGATAGTAGCTACTTCACTGAGTTTTTGTGAAGTCTAAGTGAGACGGTGTCTTTAAAGCACAGTATCTGGTTCATGGCCAGCACTGAGCAAAATGCTCACAGCTTATTACTGATACTAATCCTTATCAGGCACTGCCACAGGCACAGTGGGTACAAAGACAAGCAAGACTTTACCTCCTCCCGCTGAGATGGCCAGAGGATTAACTGATCCCCCAAGACAAACTGACTGTAGCAAGACTTTTGGGTGGAGTGTGCAGCGGGGAGCAGTCACCAAATTTCATCCCTTCTATCCCTCAGATCATGTTGTTTGGTAATAACAAAGAAACTGACAACTGCTACCACCCCAGCAGCTGGATATGAGGCTTCCTCAGAGATGCGAAAGAAACATTGTGTTTGCAATTCTCTAGTTCCAAGAAAATCTGGCAACAGTTCAGTGCCGCATACACGGTGGTTGCCTAACAGTAAGACACCACATAGCAACAAGCTTACTCATTTGAAGCCACTTGCAGGTATAAGCCCTGGAAAGCCAGCCCGTGCCAGTTTCACTGTACCAGGTAGAGTACACCCTGTGCCAACACCAAGAACAAACCACCTAATTAATAAGACAACATGTTATCTTTCCCACAGTAGTGTCATTTGAAGAGGTGTGCATGTTTGGGTGTATTCACACAAAAGAAGAAAAGACTCATGTGTAAGCGTGCACATAAAAGAGAACTACTGAAAAATCAGGGGGAGCAAGAGAGAAAAACAATATAGTTGTTAGAGGAAAGACAAATAAAACGAAGCATCAATATTCAAATCTTGATCTACTGAACAAGTACCCTGAGCATTGGACAAAACACTGCACTGAGTATGAGGAGTGACAACAGTGATGAGAAGACCACAATCACCCCTGGGTAGGCAGGTCTCACTCTGAAGTGTTACCTCGTTCTTTACTTTCAAAACCATCTCAGGAAAACAAGAACTAAGAGGAATGGTTTGGGTTGGATATAGGCTTTTCTTTTCTGATCCTTCCAATTAGTTAAGAACAAAGACTAATTCTGTGCTTGATCAGATTTAAAATGCCTCTCCAAACTTCCTTTGAAATTGAGAGGAAAGTAGGTTTCAGGTTCAGAGCTTTCATAAGAAACTGTATCTAACTGGAATTTCATATTAATTGTTATATACATTTTTATACTTTCTAATGGCCGGTGATGCTTGCCTTATGTTTATTATAGTGGCATAATATTTCCTTTCAAAGAATTGTGTTTAGGGAAAAAACAAATTAGTCGACTTTTTAAAATGTTGCTGAATAGGGGAAGCCAGGATGGCTCAGTAGATTGAGCACTTGCCTTGCAGCCCTGGGGTCTGAGGATTGAGTCCTGTGTGGACTCGTGCTGAACTGGGGTGTGTTTCCCATGCATGAGGCCCCCAGTTTGGCTCCCACCAGGGGTGTGCTTCCCATGTGGGAGGTCCCCAGCCCAGTTCCGGCCCTATGTAGCCCTGCACCCACCTGTGTGGAATGCAACTATGTTGAAAATTGATGATGTGCAACTATGGAGACTGCTCTGGGCCCTCCTCCTTCTCTCTGTCAAAAACAATAAATCTTTAAAAAGGTGCTGAATAAATAAGGGTGAGATGAGACTCCAAAATGGCAAGGTGAGGAGGGCAGTGGTAATGCTTGGCTATTGCAGATGCTGTAGTTAGCAAGCTCAGAAACTGGGAATTGCCCCAGTTCATCATCTCAGCTATGCTACTTCCCATTCCACTTTCCAGAGGTGAAGACTAGATCTCCCCTACAGTCAGTCAAATGTGGATGGGGGAGCACGGCATGTGAGTAATTCAATGAAATCATCGTTCAGTCCAACAGTGCCCCCTCTGCACAAGGGGATTTAGAGGGGAGCTAAGAGTGGCAGCAGCTTAAGCCTCATTCTCTCCTCCCAGCATCCAGACTGCATTCCTTCTCATCATCTCTGCTGGCTGCTGCTCTGAGTGTAACAAGATGTGACTTTCAAGAGACGGGATTTATTTTTCCAACTCAAGTTAGTCCTCAAGGTTTAGACAGTCAGTAAATTGTTGCCATCAGCTTTGGGAAAGGAAGCAAGTTTTCAGTCCCAGAAGGATTAATAATCAAATCGCAGTCATTGCATCACAGGTCGGTGCAGCTGCAGGCCTGCGGCACAAATAACCTTTCCGTTTGCAGTGGCAGCCCCTGTTTTCACCCCCGCTGCATCAAACTTGAAAGAGAACTGAATGCTTCCAGTACAATGTGCTTTCACTGAAATGAGCTGGCTCCTTCAAAAAGCAACCATATGGAAATTTTCTGTATAAATGATTCTTTCTCCTCCTTCTCCTAATGCCTCCGTGCTGGCAAAACACACCAGACACACTGTCCTATGCTCAAGCACTTACTTCTCTCTAACCCAAAGTCTAGGAAAATCCTCTGGCTAAACTCTCATTTGCTTTATCTTTTATACCCAAAGCAGAAATATCTTAAATTATAAATACAACTCAGCTATCTGATCTGAAAAGCCATCATCACACACTGATCATATCACAGAGCTTTTCTTTCAACTGAAGTGCATGGACAAGATGTTTCCTCAGCATCAGCATGGTGTGCTTTCAAATATTAAGCTTCATCTGATCTTCCAGACTGTGAAGAAAGAGTGTCCTAACACCATGCAGTGAACATTACCTGTACAGGGTAATGGCATTGCTAGCTGCACGGGGTCCTTGACCAGCGTCCCTCCCCCGTCTCAGATAAGACAGAAGGGAAAAGGCAGGGGGAAGTGAGGCAAGTGAGAGAATGAAAGGAAGTAAATACAAAAGAACGTATGCAGAATTTCTGACAACAAACACTCTGTGTCATGAAGACCCATATTTTTACATGATGTATTCCAGAAAACGAATGTTGCAAGTATGTGTGAGTTAAAAAAGAGCTGACAGATTCATAAAGAGGGCCTCTTCACTGAGTGCTGAATGTATGAACCACACGGGCAGAAGAGAACCGCCCCAGATGCCAGGGCCCAGGGGCAAGAGGTAGCGATGTGAAGGCCCCAGCCCTCCACCTAGTCCTGCCTGCCTGCCCCTTCCAACTTGTCCACACACTGCGCTCAGCATCCAAGGAGGCTGTCAGAGGGTGCCTGCTGGTTAACTCTCTCTGTCCCCTCCCCTCACAGGAGGCCTTCACTGGTACCTGTCAGAATCCAGCACCTCTAATACATCAAGAGCACGGGGTGGTGAAGATCAAGACAGGGTAAGGGGAACATAGCTTAGGAGACAGCCTCTCTGAAGGCAGCCCTAAGACAGCAAGCCGAGGCCCTTCCTCATCTCAGGGAAAGGATTCCGTGAGTCCTCAGTCTCACCCCGCCTCTCCCACTCCTTTGTATAAGTCAAGCTTGTCCAACCCCTGGCCCCTGGGCCACATGCAGCCCAACACGGCTTTGAATGTGGCCCAACAGTAATCCATAAAACTTGTAAAAACACTGAGATTTTTTTGTATGTGATTTTTTGTATTTTATGGGCGGCCCAAGACAATTCTTCTGGTAAGAGGTTTATGAGACAGAGGATGAGTGCAAAGACTGAGGAAGCCAGAGCAGAACTTTGAACAGGCTAGCAGGCGTGGTAGGAGCTTCAGCTTCCAGCAAAGGCTGAGAGGATGCATGGCCACTGTGGAGCTCAAAATCACAGATGGCCGAGAGCAGTGTGACAAAAGTAATGTGGAGCATACCAAGATACTACCAGCACCGATGGCCCCTGCTGCCCACCTCCCATGCACACATCCTCTACGCAGCCAAGGTTTCAATGGGGCTCAGGACTCCCTTAGTAAATGTTAATGGAACTTCATGATACAGTTGGTTCAGTCAAGTTTTCTAATTTTGGACATAATATTTCTGTCGTCTATTACATGGGAAAATGGTTTCCAAGTTCCAAACAAAGACCTTGGTGAGCTAAATTAAGAGGCAAGAAGGTAAGCACAGATATGTGTATAGAAATGAGGGATATAAAAGTAAAAGGAGAAAGCACAAGAAAAATGAGACGACCCGAGAGATGTGGCCAGTGCTGACTTTGTTTTGTCAAGATTCAGTTACTCACTCAGTTTGATGTCATTTCCAGATCTAAGCACCTCAGTATAATATATTTGATTCTTTCATCAGCCAAATTGACTATGTGACCTTTCCATCCCCAGTGCCCACCCTCACGCTTTATTTAGTCACAGCTGAAAATAGGGCCCTTGGGGCAAAGGCTGCTCTCTCCTAATTTCACATCAACATGCAAGTAGCCTTTATACCTACTTTAAAGGTGTACCTTCAGTAAGAGTTACTAGTAATCTGGCAGACCTTTATGACTAAAGACCAAGTCAAGTATGTGTCAAAAATCACTCAAGGGGAAAGCCGGGACGGCTCAGCGGGTTGAGCGCTCGCTTTGAGGCCATGAGGACCGAGGATCGAATCCCGGCTCCGGCCCAGGCAGGACCCACGTGCTGAACTGGGGAGTTCCCACAGTTTGGTTCTCTAACTGTCTCTGTCTCTGTCTCTCTCTCTATCTGTCAAAAAGTAAAATAGAAATAACTATGCAC
>PVKE010020931.1:0-27025 GCA_004027555.1 Craseonycteris thonglongyai
GCCGGGATGGCTCAGTGGGTTAAACGCTCACTTTGCAGCCCCGGGGACTGAGGATGGAATCCCAGCCTGGGCCCGTGTGGACCCATATGCTGAACTGGGGAGTGCCCCCAGTTCGGTTCTCACCAGGGTGAGACCCCGGCCCAGTTCCTGCCCTGTGCAGCCCCACGCCCACCTGTGGAATGAAACTATGTGGAAAAACTAATAATGTACAGCTATGGAGACTGTTCTGAGCCCTCCCCCTTCTCTCTGTCTCTGTCTCTGTATCTCTCTCTCTCTCTCTGTGTCAAAAACAATAAAAATAAATCTTAAAAAAAAAAAAAAGGAAGTTTACAAATTTGTGTTGGGCTGCATTCAAAGCTGTCCTGGGCTGCATGAGGTCTGCAGCTGCGGGTTGGACAAGCTTGCATTAGAAGAACGTGGAATTGTCCTGTGTCTTATTTCATTAAAATGCATTTTACAGACTTCTGATGAAGTATTTAAAATATCCCAATGGTAGATGATCTATTGATATGCTATGATTTTATGGGCAAAATGAGGAAATTTTTTAGATACCTAAGCAAGAAGTCCCTGATATTGAAAGATTGTCATTTGTTGCACATTTATTTAAGTTTAGTTCATGGCTCTTGGACAATATACTTCATAGAATA
The DNA here is from genome assembly GCA_004027555.1 of Craseonycteris thonglongyai. Taxonomy (NCBI): domain Eukaryota; kingdom Metazoa; phylum Chordata; class Mammalia; order Chiroptera; family Craseonycteridae; genus Craseonycteris; species Craseonycteris thonglongyai. The sequence goes on from PVKE010020931.1 coordinate 648, forward strand.
CTTGTATATATTCATATCAGGTTGATGTTTTGACTCACTCTTCTAGGCCATTGAAGGTAATTGCTTAAAAAGCTTTCTTTTGCCTGTACAGAGAAGGCCTATGTGTTGATATGTTTGATATATTCTTTTTGCATAAACCCTGGCAGGACCATATAGCATTTATCTTTCTTATTGTAATGGTGATATATTCCCTTGAGGAAATCCAGGAAATCTGGAGAAAGTACAAAATAGAAAAATATAAGGCCCAACCCTCAGAGATAATTGCTATTAATATTTGGTGCATATCCATTTCAGGCAGGCTTCTATACACACACCCATTTCTCTCTTTCTCTCTCTCCCCAGTAAGGACCATGGTGTTCGTTCTACTTTTTCACCCTCAAAAAATTTTTTTAACACTATACCCTGGACATACTCCTATGTATATGGCAGAGTTTTTAAAGTGTACATTTGATTGCAGTATCACATACAGAAAATGTACAGATTGTAAGTGTGCAGCTTGATAAGCGTTCACAAAGTAAACACACCCATGTCACCAATAGAACACAACCGTCATTCAGAACAGAACATACCAGCACCCCAAAAAGCCTGCCTTAGGTCCTCTTCCAGGCACTAGCTTCCACTATCCTGACTTCTAAAGCATGGACCACCCCCAAACCCACCTCCATTTTGAACATTATATAAAATATATGTTTATAAAAATAAAGTTTTTACTATAAAATATGAACACTACAGCTATAGATTTTTCTTTTTTTCTTTAAAGGTTTTTTATTATTGCTTTGAGAGATGAGAGAGAGAGAGCGAGACAGAGAGAGAGAGAGAGAGAGAGAGAGAGAGAAGGGGGAGGGCCCAGAGCAGTCTCCATAGTTGTACATAATTAGTTATGCCATAGCCTCATTCCACACAGGTGGATGTGGGGCTGCACAGAACAGGAACCAAACTGAGGGACTCCTGCATGGGAGACAAAAACCTTTGTCGCCATCTCAGCGGTTACCAGTTGCTCTGTAGTTCAGCTTAGGGGTTTGCATGGACCAGGGTCAGGATCAGATCCCTGAACCTCACAGTTGCAAGGCAAGTGCTCAACCTGCTGAGCTATCCTGGCATCCCAGGTTTTTCTTTTCTGGTCTAGCTTCTCTCATGATTGTGAGAGTCATTCAATTTTTGTGTATGGCAGGAGTCTGTGCATTCTTTTTGAGGTAGAGCATGCATGCCATTGTATGCATACACCATGATTTACTTAACTGCTCTATTCTGATGAACGTTGTTTGCCCTCCTGAGCTATTGTGAATAGTACTGCCGTGAACATCTTTGTACATATCTGCTGGTGGACGTACGCATTCCTTTCTGTCTTAGAAAATGAGTTGCTGGTAAGCATAGGTTTAGCTTGACTAGATAATGCCAAATAGTTTTCCTATTTGGCTATTCCAATTTTATACTCTTGTCATTAATGTATAGGAGTCCACTTGTTTCACAATCTTGTCAACACTTGGTATTTTCAATTCAAAAAAGCCAGACCGCCAAAAATAATTGTTGAAACTCTTTCTTTACTTAAATCAGACCCATATGTTTATTTTTTATGTATAAATTCTACAGAAGCATATAGGTAATATTAATCTTTTTTATTACCAAGGTGATTTATTTACTTAAAGAAATCCAGGAAAATTTTGGTCATCTGGGTGGGGTGTCATGGTATTTAGTTGTTTTAATTTTCATTTTGTTTGTTTCTTGGCCATTGAGATACGCTCTTTTGTGAAATGCCTGTTCAGGTCTTTTGCTTATTTTTCTCTTGGGTTGTGTGCTTTTTCATATTGTCTCATAGGAGTTTTGTTTTAATCTTTGAATGAGTCCTTTGTCAGATATGTAGTACAAACAACTGCTCCCACTGTGTGGCCTGCCCTTCACTCTTAATGCTGACTTTCATGGAATAGAAGTTTTAATGTAGTAAAATTTATCAATTAAAAAAATGTATTGTTAGTGGTTTCTGTGTCCTGTTTTGAAAAACCTTGGTCTATTTTTTTTTTTTTAGGATTTATTTTTATTGTTTTTGACAGAGAGAGAGAGAGAGAGAGAGAGAGAGAGAGAGAGAGAGACAGAGAGAGACAGAGAGAGACAGAGACAGAGAGAAGGGGAAGGGCCCAGAACAGTCTCCATAGTTGCACATCATTGGTTTTTCCACATAGTTTCATTCCACAGGGGGGCGTGGGGCTGCACAGGGCAGGTACTGGGCCGAGGTCTCATCCTGGCAGGAACCAAACTGGGAGCACTCCCCAGTTCAGCATATGGGTCCACATGGGCCGGGGCCGGGATTCGATCCTCCGTCCCTGGGGCTGCAAAGTGAGTGCTTAACCCACTGAGCCATCTGGCTTCCCCTTTGATCTATTTTAAGGTCCTAAAGATAATCTCTTTTGGTTTCCTTTGAAAGTTCTACATTTTACCTCCCACATTTACATCAACAATACATCTAAAATTGATTTATATGTAGAGTTTGAGGCAGAGGACCAAAATTTAAAAATATATATGTATCTAATTGATGCAGTATTGTTTATTGAAAAGATGATTCTTTCTCCACACAATGTGAGTTTTACATGAGTCCATGGTATTTCATCATATAGATATGCCATTTAACCAGTTGAGAAAGCATTTTAATTGAGCATTTTCTTGTTTATTCTTCCTTGATATTTGATTTGGCTTCAGTGACTTAAAAAAAATTACTGGAATGAGTGCTAAAATATTTCATTATATACAGAATAAGTACTGAGATGTTGGGAACAGCCAAGCATTTGTTAAACTATGATAAAAAATCTTAGTTATAATTCTGAATTGACTGTTATAAGCCAAAATTAAAGGTAGACTTTAAAAAGTGAATTTTGACTAGAGGCTTGTATAGATCAATACTTTGGGAGGCTTAGATTAATTCTAGTTAACAGCAATGCTGTTCTTATTTTCTTAGATGTACATTAATCAGTTGAATAATCAAGTTACTATTTTATATTTTGAAGACCAGTTTAGGGAGTGTAACAAATTACAGTAGACTCTCAGTTAACCAGTATCCATGAGGATTTGTAGATGCTGGATAAATGTAGTTTCTGGTTGCTTGAGAGTGACTATTAAAAACAGGCCTAACTACTACTATACCCCATATAATATCATCCCATTCCACAAACTCTATATTGCCTTGCTGTAATATTGAAATACAGTAATTAAAAGCAAATTGAGATGAATAAAGACAAACAACTTAATGTAACACAGTTTTATTATAAAAACAGCTTTGTGAATGCAGTGTGCAATTTTTGTTAAATGGCAGTCAATAAACTTTTCAACTTAATGAACTTCACTAACACAATTTTTAACTTCAGGTAACTTAGGAAACACATATACACACTTCAAACTGTAACAGTAGTGGTAGAGAGTTTACTGGGTAGACATCACATCAGGATCATTAGTATCTGATGATGTAGCTAAGACAGAACCAAGAGAAGTGGATGTGGATGGTTTGGGATCTACATCAGTAGATGATGTTTTACTGGCAAACCTGTGTGCAACTTTCTTGAACAATGAACACATATCAGCTTGCTTTGAGGCCTTATGCCTCACACACAAAGTCAGGTTTTGCATGATGTGAAGTTGTATAACATTCTGAGATTTTAGTTTAATTTTTATTTAAAGTATTATTTCCTTGAATTTTTTTCTCCCAATTGCTTAGGAGTGCCAGCTGTTTGAGTTCTGGTTAACAGAGAGTCTACCTTATTTGCTATGGACCAGAGGAAACTTGGTTTGAGGATAAATTATACTATACTATTAACATTTATTGTTATTATACTACTAGCATTCATTCTTCAGTGACTTACTTTGAGGTCACTGTATTTGAGATGACTCAGAAATTTAAAGGTATTAGAAAAATGGAAACTTAAAGAGTTACTTGACAAAGGTGACTATAAACAAAACTTAGCTAGGAAGTGGGTTCTGTATACTCATATATATATGAACTTAATGATTGAAATTTAACATTTTCATATAGTTAGAACAACCATTTTGCATGATTCGGTTTATTAGAATGAACTGCACCAGGAAACATAAAGATAGTTTCCTAAGTGGGCTTTAAATATATTGTAATATAGCCCGGTTTTGGAGGAACTTGCTATTATTAGTCTTACTTTTAGCTACTGGGAGAATGTTAGTGGTATTAATTAACCTTTGACATAAATTTTTCCCACTCTGTTAAGTACCTGTATTCACTGAAGTCTAAATGTACTTGATTTTAAAAAATTAATCTCAAAGTACTTAATGGTTCTGCCATTTAAAATGGTTGTAATCAAAATAAGCAAGATAAGTTTGTGATGAGTAAGCTTAATATTTTTGCACTTGGTTGAACAGAAATTATTCATTTTAATTTAAAATATCTAATTTGCAATACCTAAAAATGCACTCAAATTGAATATTAACCTTTAGCAATTGGACTTCTTATTTTTCATAGAACTTATACTAGAATAATTTACACATGGTTAACCTTACATGTATCTCTTTACATTTTCAGTTCAGTTGAGATTCTTTTAATGCGAATAAATGTGGTGAAATTAGATTTAAGACTCTCGCACCCTTTATTTTCACAAATGCGGGGAAGCTGGGATGGCTCAGTGGGTTAAGCGCTCACTTTGCAGCCCCGGGGACTGAGGATCGAATCCCGGCCCCGGCCTGTGCGGAACCATGTGCTGAACTGGGAGCTCCCCCAGTTCAGTTCTCTCTCTGTCTCTGTATCTCTCTCTCTCTCTTTCTCTGTGTCAAAAACAATAAAGAAAAAGAATTAAAAAAAATAATATTTTCACAAATGCAAACCAAACTACTGTATGTTTTCAAAAATTGTATTCCCTTATTTATTTAATGTTACCACTGAACAAAATAGAAATGGAGGCTAGAGGTTACCATAGTAAGATCTATGGGTTGTGGGGAATGATTTAGACTAGAGCTTCCCAAAGTGTGTTTCACAAAATATTGGTTCACAGAATTTAAGCAGTGTTATGTTCAAACAAAACAAAACAAAACAAAAAACAAAACACATACAGTGGTCAAATTAGTGTGGAAAATAAAAGCTAACAATGTTTTCCAAATGCTGAGGTAGTCAGAGCTTTTAATATGCGAATATGCATTATGAGTAACCAGATGGTGGTGGGGTAGTAGGTGGGGAGCAGTGTAGGTGAAGCAGTCCAAGGTCTAGTATAGTGTTTCTGGAACATTCTTCAAGAAATGTTGGTTTATAGAAACCTGCTTCACTCTAAGTTCACCAATTCAGTCTAGTGCCTGAGTCCTACCATCATCCCCAACCCCAATCTAACATGGATCTGATAATTTTGGTGCTTTTCTCAGATTTATATTTCAGGACTTGAAAAGTCAATATAATCCAGGTTTCTATATGGGAGAAGTTTGAGTCCCCTTTTCGTCCCTGCACTAGATCCCAACCAATCCCTTGGTTCCTTCAATGAATACTTGTGAGCTCTTAATCTTTCCTCAGCCTGGACCAATCTTACCCTTGATATTCTTGGGCACGACCGGCTTCTCATCAGTTTTTTGCTTAAAGTACTCTTTATCTTATGTTGTTCTTTCCCTTTCTTACTGTGCTCTTTAGCACATTATGCCATGTTATGATCTTCATAGCACTTGTCACTATCTTAAATGATTGATTTATTCATTGATCTATTTATTCATTGTCTGAGTGGTCCCCACTAGACCATAAGCTCTGAGACATCAGGGACTTGGTCTCCCTTGTCCTTTGTATACCCAGTTCCTACAACTGTGCATGATGCACAGTGGGCCCTGAAAAAGGCCCAACCTCTATGGTCAGGTAATGCACATTCTGAAGGGACAGAGATGCAAACATGGCATCCATGGGTTACCAGCTGTCCTCGAGGCAAACATAAGGTGCCATGGGACCTCTAAGAAGGAACTCTACTCTGGGGCAGTCGTGGTGGGGTGGACAAAAATGTCACAGGAGACTTCGTACAGGCAACCTCTGAACTGGATCTTAAAGGTCATGTAGGCCATACCATGTTTTAGGTCAAGGAAACAGCCCACACAAAAGGGTGAAGTTGAGCTAGATGATTCAGATAAGTGAAAGTGATCAGGGGAGCATGTGGAGGAACTGAAACTGGCAAGCCAGAAGGAAGAGATGGTGATGGGATGGGAAGGTTGTGTGAAAGAGTGGGGACTTTGCTCTGAATGTCACGGAAAGCAGTAAAATGGGGAGGATTTTGTTGTTCAGATTAGTATTTTATTTCTGGCAGCAGCAATAGTGATGGATAGGAGGGCATGAGACCATAGGCAGAGAGGCCAATTTGTAGACTTTGAAGCCAAACTATTCATTCGTCTTTAAGAGACTCTCTCTGTGTACTCTGTAATTTTCTTTGCTCAGAGTTGTTGCTTTGCTTGACAACATCTTTTCTTCCTTCTCCACATTGTCTAAGGACCAGCTTCAACGAATACCTATAAGAACCGTGGGCCAAAGAGAACCAAGATATAGCCCTGAAACTGTTTCTGAGGGTACATGGTGGGTAATTATCCTGATCATTCATACATTTATTCTGGACATTTAGGACTATATAGAACTGTCTCATGTTTTGTTGTTTCCTACAGGCCAGGCACTGTATAAAATGCTAATTTTACAAGGATTATCTAGTTAATCCTCATAACTACCTGTATGCTTATCATTTGCTTTATATTATGGATTAGTCAACTGAAGCACAGTCTCATAAATTAAGTTATTCAAAGAAACAGCACTTTAATAAAGATAAAAAATAGGATTTTGGAAGATTGGCACTAGAATCATAACAGCATTATCTTGCAAAGAGCATTAGATTGTAAATTGAAAGAGTTGGATTCTAGTCACTAATTAATAGTGACCATATATCCAACTCAATAATCCAGTAAGATGGGTATTATCAGCCCTATTTTAGTACAAAAGATATTGTGGAGGATATTAGAGCATTTACATTAATTGCACAAGGCTATACAACTTGTGATGTGAACCCAGGTCTATATGGATCCAAAATCAATGACTTTAACCACTTGGACATGTTCTTCCTGGCAGCTCAGTACTGGTTCATTTGAATGGTATATGACTTTAAACTCTGAGGTCCCAGCTCTGTCATCTGTGAAATGGCAGAATTGGCCTAGATGGCTTCAAGGATCCCTTCTGCCCTGATCTATGATCTAAGAACACCCTGGAGCCCCACTGATTTTTTCCCTCTTTTGGATAGTGAGAGAAATATGAATAAAGATGACCTGGATAGGGGGAGAGCACAGAGGGCTGGCTCCCGGCCAACTGGACACTAGAAAGGGAATTGAGGTGTTGACAAGCCAGAAGGCAAGCTTCATACAGCCGAAGTGGGGGAGGAGAGCATTGGGGGAAATGATTACAGGAGTTCAAGGTCACCCAGAGGCCCAGTGAGCATCGTGAGGGAATAACAAAAGGTGTGTCAGCAACCAGTACGTGTGGCAAGTGTGGTGTAGGGATAGGGCTGAGAAAGGAATTCAGTGAAGAAAAACCAGGACTTGGCGGATAGTCTGTTGAGACAACATTGTCCTGAGAATAAAGGTGGAGAAAAGCAGGTCAGTTGGGTGACACCTGATCAAGGCAGGTTGTCTAAAATGGAAAGATCACATGCCATCTGGGGACATTTCCTAGGAAATGTGTTTGTCGAAAACCCAAGCTGTAATAGATAAACTGCTGGGAGCGCTTTCAGCAGAGATGTAGGCCATTTTCATTATATCTTATTTATTTGGGACTTCAAGAGTAACAATGAGCAATTTGCCTTCTCTGAGTTTTCATGTCAGGGAAACAGAAGCGTAAAAAATGAGAAAAGGTGAGGTTTAAAGGGAGTGAGGGGAAAAAAGGCTAAATTAACACATGATGAAGAAAAAGAGAAAAATAGAAACATGTTGTGCAATACAACTGCAATAGATCATTAAGAAGGGAGGTGCCATTCCTAAGTCTGCAGGTTTTGCTGCAGTTGCTTAACTATCTCTGAAATATTGAGGCAAAGTTATAAAGAGAAGAAGTCATAGGCCCAGTAACATTCTTGGACTGGAATGCTTTTTTGCATTATAAATTGGACGAGATTCAGTTCTTTTTAGAAGGGCAAACCTTACCAAATTTTTAAAACTGGGACCCTATAATTAGAGATATCTATTTTATTATCTTTCTGTCTAATTGTCTCCACATTAAATAAGACTCATTTAAGTATGACATGCTTAACATCTACTGGAAAAACTGATTACAAACCAATTAATATAAAAAAAAATTGGAGATATTTTGATATGTAGATAAAGTCATAGAAAAATATAATGGATACATCTAGGGTCCCCAAATGCTATGCAATGAAGTTCTGAAAATGTGACCTGTGATAATGACACAGCCAACCAAACTTCTTTGTCACAAATAGGAGTCTATGAAGATAAAAACAGGAATAAAGAAGCTATTTTAGGGTGAATGATGATATAATGGAAGATAGTTCTCAAGAGGCAAATGCATTAATAATAAGGTAGAAACTGGAGACTTCACATATGTTAAAGTGTTTAGGAAAATATGGAGCCTTCCTTAAGCACAGTAACACACATAACATAGTGCCTGATACCCAATAGGCCCTCAGTGAATCTTCTTTTTTCTTCATTTATACTTCTAATTATTGGACAAGGGCAAAAAATGACTGTTTTTCCTTCTTCCAGCAGTCTTATTGGACTGTAACCAGGTTTATGTTAAGCTACTGCAGGGAAGAGAACTAGGGACTATGAACCAAGACAAATTCTTTTAGGTACAGGGCAAACAAATTGGAATGCATTACTTTTTTCTTTTTCTTTTAAGATACATTTTATTGTTTGAGAGAAGGTAAGAAAGAGAAAGAAAGGGCCGGGGGGGGGGGGGGGGGGGGAGGCAGTCTCCATAGTTGTACATCATTAGTAGTTGTGACATGGTTTCATTCCACACAGGTGGATGTGGGGCCACATGGGGCGGGAAAGGAACTGGGAGCCTCCCGCGTGAGAGTTGAGAACCTTTGCCACCGAGCCATCCTGGTGGTTACCAGTTGCACCACAGTTCAGCATATGGGATTACATGGGCCGGGAATCGAACCCCGGACCTTGCAATTGTGAAATTCACTCCAATGCTGGCTGTAGAAATGTACTGAGGACAGTGTCCACCACACCACTAGATGCTCTCAATATTAAACTCTTTGAGAAAATTTGTTTAGATTTTAATACCAGGAAAAAATGTCTTGCTGATAAACTCATCTACTTCTTCATCATAGCAACAATCTGAATGATTGTGCTTCCTAGCTTTCCCATCACCAACCAGGAAACTTTGAGTCAAATTTGAAGTCACATCAAATAAATTTTGTTAATAAGGTAAGCATGTTTGCATTTTCCTCTATTGTGGTATTGTTTTCTATTTTCATTTTATTACCCTCATTGTTATATTTGCCTATAAAGGACAATTCTTCCTTATTTCTTTTTTTCCCCCTTTAACTTAGAAAGTTAAAGCAAATATCTTTTTGTTAAAGGAATGTATTGTTATAAACATTGTCTTTACCATCTTACTAATTTATTTTGTTTATTTCAATTTGTTGTGTACACTGTTTATTCTCATAAGATTTTTTTTCCCCCTTGATACTTGGAATTTAGAAAGTGGATCAGGATATAGCTGTGACTCTCTTCAATAATCTTACCAGGCTACTCATGAACCATCTTGACCTAAAGACTTTGGCTCAGAGAAATTTTTTTATTTCTTTGATAATCGCTTTCCTTTCATCTAATTTAGCCTCTCATGAAGCTAACTTCTTTCTAGACTTAAATGCTTGTAAGGTGGTCCACCTAGCCTGGTTTTTCTGGCACTTTGCCAGGTTTATTACAAACCAACGCTGTTTGTTACCCTACATTTAACTACACCATTGTGTGCCTAACTATTTATAGTGACATGGGAAATTTGTCTCTTTAAATTTCTAATCCATTTTTTTAAATAATGATTTTTTAAAAAGATTAATTTTATTGTTGGAGAGAAGGTGAGAGAGAAAGAAGAGGGGAGGTCCCAGAGCAGTCTCCATAGTTGTACATCATTAGTTGTGACATGGTTTCATTCCACACAGGTGGATGTGGGGCTGCGCAGGGCAGGAACCGAACTGGGGGCTTTCTATGTGGGAGGCGATACCTTCACTGCTGAGCAGTCCCTGCAGTTATTAGTTGTGCCTCAGTTCAGCATATGGGTTTGCACGGGCCGGGACCGGGAATCAAACCCTGGACCTCGCAATTGCGACACAAGCCCTCAACCACTGAGCTATCTCCGAATCCCCTTAATGTAATGGTTTTTTAATGTAACAAACATAAATACAACAAAAGTGAAACAAGAAAGACGTACAGGTCCAATTAAAAAAAAATGTTTTTTCTTAGATTCTAAAGACATACAATTACTCTGTGAGATTGTTCCGAAAGTTGTAAGTGCTTTCTCTCAGTTCCTGTAGGTAGCTTGTAAGATTTGTGTCACCTATGGGCCACACTTTTCAGTGGCCCTCCTCTAGGGTTTCTCTAATCTGCTCCGATAATCTCTTCCATCTCCTCCACTCCACATTCCATTCTCTCCAGCCTGCGCTAAATGCCTCTTTTGTGTTCAGATACCCCATCACACTAAGCTGTGTGCTTCTTACGGGAGAGGGATCGGATCCTATTTATCTTTCTAGGCTGGGCAGCCACCGCACTGCCCAGTGAGGAATTCATCAGACTGGAAGGAGCTGACTAAGTTCTAGTGATGGTTGTTTGAGGGAGGGTGGGATTGTGGGAGCTTTCCCTCTTTTCTTTTCTTTTTTTTTGTACTTTTCAGTATTTCCTAATTTTTTTCCTCATATACCTGTACTTTTTAAAGGGAAAAATGTAAGCATTCTTGTAACAACTGATATTATGAAATGTGTACCTCATGGCGTGTGGGCAGTCAAATGTCCCCCTTTCATAATGTTGTCGAATAGGACAGATAACAGCTTGTGTAAGAAAGAGAAAACCACACTATTATAAATTGTCCTTGTTGGCCCTGAGGGACAGGATCCTATTACCATTCTACAAGATTGGGATTGGGGGGAAGCCGGGATGGCTCAGTGGGTTGAGTGCTCACTTTGCAGCCCCGGGGACCGAGGATCGAATCCCGGCCCCAGCCCGTGTGGACCCATATGATGAACTGGGGAGTGGCCCCAGTTCAGTTCTCACCGGGGTGAAGATTCCGGCCCAGATCCTGCCCTGTGCAGCCCCGCGCCCACCTGTGGAATCAAACTATGTGGAAAAACCAATCATGTACAACTATGGAGACTGTTCTGGGCCCTCCCCCTTCTCTCTGTCTCTGTCTCTGTATCTCTCTCTCTCTCTCTCTCTGTCAAAAACAATAAAAATAAAAATAAAAATAAATTTAAAAAAAGATTGGGATTGGGAAACTCATCAAGGAATAGAACGGACACATTTTAAGATCCAGTCAAGGAACTATTGTATAAATTTTCCCCAAAAAATGGAGGAGAGAAAGCATTTCTTTTTCACACCATGTCCCTTTCCTACTGGTTTGCATGATTCAGACCCTGGAATAACTGGACGTCACCATTTAAACTACGAGTGATGTGACCCTGACTTTCCTAACCAGACACTAGTGCTGTTTGAACCGGCCGTCCACCACAGCTCAGAAGTAATGTACAACATGACTCATTTCGTAGCTAAGCAGTTTCATTGTGATCTTGGTGTGAGAGGAACTCCTGTCACCTATCCAACAGTTAAATCATATCGCATAACTGTCGGGTGACATCACCACGCTACAAGATTACTGGCTGAAGAAATGAAAAGAAAAAAAAACTGTCCTGAACTGTCAGCCTTTCCGGTATCTGAATGAACGGCTTGTGCTGTTGCCGAGAGCAAAGTAAAAATGTGAGCTGAAGCGGCTGGCTGTTGGTGTGTCATTGAAAGCCACACACGATTGCACGCGGAGAGATGCCTGATTTTATGAATTTTATGAAGGCACTTTTGGTCACGTGGGACTCCACAGTGCCAGTGTTTAAGGTGTGGGGCGAGAGAGCCGAGACAATTGCCCTCTTTTGTAATGAGGGCATTTCATTGCTCTGAGAACTTTTTCCGTCTTCTCTTTGGAGGAAATAGTTTTAAAAAATGCACCATCTGCTACACACATAGACACTGAAGAACTGGTCAGCTGGGACCCAGTTGAAAACCTTCTATGGTTAAAAAGCCTGGCTCATTGCCAAGAAAACTGGTAGTTCAAGTTAATCATCACTGCATACATAAAATACAGAATACGTCAGTTTATGTAATTGCACAAAATACAAAACTTTAAAATTATTCGCAGAATTGCACAAAAACTGGAGCTATAGCTGACTGGAATTTATGATAATAATGGCTAACATTTATTTTTTTCTATCTAACTACTTTCCATATATAAATGTATTTATTCCTATGAAGTAGATACTATTATTATCCCCAATTTATAGATGAGACAATGAAGACTCTGGGATCATATAGGTGGGAAAGAGCAGAACCAGGATTTGAACCTGAGTAGTTCAGTACTAGAGTGCACAGTCTTAACTGTCACTCTCCACTGCCTCTTCCATAAACAACAACCACTCTGACTTCCATCTACTGAATGCTTTTTAAGTGACAGGCACTGGATTTACAACCACCATAACCTTTCATTAATTCTGTGAGATGGAAACTATACTATTATTATCCCCTCTTGACAGATTAGGTAAGCAAGGCGCAGAAAAAATAAGTCAGAGGGGGAATAGATAATGAAACAGACGGTCTAGACCCCGGCTCTGTGCCTTTGACGACCACGCTGTGCTTGCTTTTCACAGTGACAATGTATTGAGTACCTACTCCGGTGTGATCTTCGCAACAATCTTGCGATCCACAATAATACCTTCGTGGTGGGTATTATCATCCCCAATTTATAGATGAGAACACTGAGGCTACCAGCGATGGGGTGACTTGCCAGTTTCTAAGTAGCAGAGCCAGAATTGTTCCAAATCCACCACATTGCATTACCTCTCCTGAAGCCAAAGCCACACTTCTGCTACAGGGGCCAGAACACACATCAGGTAAAGGGCTGGGAGTTCCCAAAAGGGTGGGCCTAAGAGGTGCCAAATGGGAGGCAGTGGTGCTCTGAGGACGGGATCTCTTTCCTTGAGTTGACCCTCTCGGTTTTTGGATGATCTCTTGAATGTGGTCAGACAACTTTCTCTCCCTTATTAGGACCCTTTCTTTTTTCATCCTCCCTGTTGGTTTCCAAATTGCACTTCTCTGCCCTCCTTCACTTAGTACAGGCTCAGCCCTCTTGCCTTGTCAGGGTTTCACCGCCTCCCTTCACTTCGTACTCAGTTCTCTGGAATGTGGCCACCCATAAGGATGATATACACATTTTCAAAGGGCGTTAGGAACGAATGGGATTAGTGAATTCAATCTTATTCAGGGAGAAGCACAGCAACACTGCTTCTGTGTAACCTGTTCAGTTTACTTACAGGGCCGACGTCCTGCCTTCAAGAGTATAATCATTTAAAAAATCTGGAATCATGACAAAAAGCAAAACAAACTGTAGAACAAACAAAAGATTAGATTGAAAAATAGCTTGAATATTACAAAAGTATTTATTTTTGGAGTTTTCAAGGGTAAAGGGCCCTTTTTAGATGTTATTCTAGTAAAGAAAATCAAATGTATTTATTCATTTAAGAAATGTTTGTCTTGGGGAAGTAGCGAGTAAAAATGTGCACGACATGTCCTACGTGCACGACATGTCCTACATGTAAGGTATCTAAATACGTAAGAAAACAAACTCAAATGCTGTAAGAATGAAACAAATTGGGAGGTATGGTTGATCTGATAAGGAAGCAAACTGGATGGAATGATGATAGAAACTTCTTAAAGGAGCAGCTACCTGGCTGAAACTAGAAGAACTGGCAGAATTACAGTAGGTTGATGTTAGAAGTTAAGGAAAGGGTAGTCCATACAGTGAACTAGTGAGAGACAAAAAGACACGATGAAGGTTCAGGCCATGCACACAGCTATTCAGTAATGGGAGAAACTTCTGTAAAAATCAGCAGGGATGGCCAGTGATTAGGATGTATTGGGGAAGTGTGTCTCATCCCAAAATTAGAAAAGAAAAAATCTTAACATATTGGTGTTCTGTGAGCTGCCCATTCCCAAGACCTATGATGCTCCCTTTAACGAAGAAGATAGAAAACTCATTATTCCAAACAAATACTCAGAAGGTGTGTGCATCCAAAACTCACTCTGGTAATTCTCAGTGGACAAGGAGTCTGCTCCTGGGTCATCGGACCTCCTGAGCGATCTCAAGTCAATCATACCATCTCTCCTGGTCTCAGTCTGTATTCCTGAAAAATGATAAGGTCCTTCTATTCAGCGAGTGGGTCTTGTCCAACCTGTGGCCCACATGCGGCCCAGGATGGCTTTGAATGCAGCTCAACACAAATTCGTAAACTTTCTTGGAACTTTATGAGATATTTTTGTGATTTTTTTTCTTTTAGCTCATCAACTGTTGTTAGTGTATTTTATGTGTGGCCCAAGACAATTCTTCTTTTTGGCCCAGGGAAGCCAAAAGATTGGACTCCCCTGGTGCATAGGACCATCTCTGAAGTGCTGTGTGTGGTCCTAATCAGGGTCTGGAGATAACTTGATTATAGCCAAGACTACGTTAAGATAACAAATTCATTGTGGCTATTTGATTACTAAGTGTTTTGAGATATGAACCGGATGAGGTCACCCCATCCATCCCTTCATCCATTCATCTATCCGTCCATCCACTTCGATGTTGAATACATGCCTACTACATTTGTCAGCTTTTAAGAGGGCTCCTGATATCTCCACCTCCTGGCATGTTTGCCCTGTGCAGTGCCTCTTCCACATTTACCAGGGTCATTCGGGGTGACCAGTGAAATCTGACAAAAGTGATAGCATGTCACTTCTGAGATACATTATTAAAAATGTCATGGCTTTTGCCTGGCTTCCTGTCTTGCACTGCTCGCTCTGGGGGAAGCCAACTGCTATAGCATGGGGAAGTCAGTGACTTACAGAGAGGCCCATATGGTGAGGAACGGAGGCCCTCTGTTAACGACTGAGGAAGAATTGAGGCTTTTTGTCAATAGTTAGTGAGCAAGTCATCTTGGAAGCGGATTCAACATCTCCAGTAAAGCCTTGAGATAACCATCGCCCTGCCTGACACCTTGGTTTGAGCCTTGTGGGACCCTCAGCCAAACTCACACATCTAAGTTGCTCCTCAACTCCTGACCCTCAGAAGCTATATGCGATAATAAATGTTTGTCATTTTAAGTTGCTAATTTGGGGGGTTATTATTATTATTGTTTTTGCCATAGCAATAAATAATATGCTTACCACTTATTTTTTTTTTTTTGGTTGTTCCTGTGCCAGGTGCTGAAATGAATATAGTTCAGATTTCACCCTTTAGAAGCTAACAATACTCAGAACAACAATAACGTATCTATATAAGCACCTACTTACAACACAGTATAATATGCTGCAAAGGAGATCCCTTACCAAATGCCAAATATGCAGCTATAACAATTAACTCATTTGGAGAGAAAAAAAGTGTTCAAAATGCTTTACAAATAGACATTCGGAGATGGATCTCCACGTAAAGTCAGGACTTTTCCAACAAAAAAGATGGAATGGCGTATACAAAGGCCTTGTGGTAGAGGACCCTTGGCATGTCTTAGAGCTTGTCCAACCTGTGGGTCTTGGGCCACATGTGCCCCAGGACGGCTTTCAATGTGGCCCAACAAAAGTCTGTAAACTTCCTTAAAACATCATGACATTTTTTTGGCAACTTTGTGTTTTGTTTTTTTAGCTCATCAGCTATCATTAGTGTTAGTGTATTTTACGTATAGCCCAAGACAACTCTTCCAATGTGGCCTAGGGCAGCCAAAAGACTGGATGCCCCTGTCTTAGGGAACATGTTCAGCTTCATATAATTATGGCCAAGGAGTCATGTGAGCCTTCTTTCCTAGGAAAGATGGATTTATTCTGACATATAAAAAGCCATTGACGAAGTTATTTATTTACGTATTTATTTATTTATTTTAAAAGATTTATTTTATTGATTTTTGACAGATGAGTGAGACAGAGAGAGAGAGAGAGAGAGAGAAGTGGGAGGGCACAGAGCAGTCTCCGTAGTTGTACATCATCAGTTTTCAACATAGTTTCATTCCACACAGGTGGGTGGAGGCTGCACAGGGCTAGAACTGGGCTGGGGTCCTCCTGCATGGGAGGCACACCCCCTCGAGCAAGGGACCAAACTGGGGGTCAAGAACCAAACTAGGGACCTCCTGCATGGGAAGCACACCCTAGTTCAGCACATGGGTCCACACGGTCCAGGGCCGGGATTCGATCTTCAGTCCCTGGGGGCTTCCAAATGCGTGCTTAACCTGCTGAGCCATCCCAGCTTTCCCACTGACAAAGTTTAAACAAGAGATTGGGATGATATATATTAGACAGACTATTATTTTGGGTTTCACCTAATAAAACTAGAAGCCAGGATGCGTGGAGGCCATATAGAATACCACTGTCGTTCATCTCAGTAGCTACTCCTGTAACAGATCAGTGAACTTCTGATGTGATTATATCACTCATATTTTTTTTATTGATCCTTTAAGAGATATATTTTTCACAATAATTTTTATCTTTTGTTTTCATTTGAAATGATTTCAGATTTACAAAAAAGTTGCAAAGCTCCTGCAAGAAATGCCTATACAGTCTTTACTCAGCTTCCTCAAATGTTAACAAATTAAAAAAAAAAAAAAAAAGTCTTGGCACCCTTGTCAAAAATTATTTGACCACATATGTGAGGGTTTTTATTATTTTTCTTCAGTAGTTTGTTTTAATGTTTTTTGTTAGCATTTTAAGTTATTATTTATTTTTATTTGACCCTCCCCCACATTTTGTATAACTATAGTACAAACATTAAAATCAGGTTATTAATATTGATAAAACACTTTAAACTAGTCTACTGACCTAATTCAAATTTCACCAGTTGCTGATTAGTGTACTTTTTCTGGTCCAAGATTCACACCTTGTTTTCAGTTATGTCTCCTTAGTATCCTTTAATCTGGGGCAATTTCCCAGCCTTTCTTTTTCTTTCATGACCTTGATACTATTGAAGAGTACCACCCAATTCTTTTGTAGACTGTTTGTCAGCTTTGGTGCAGCTTATCTGATGTTTCCCCATGATTAAATTTAAGTTATGCCATTTTGGCAAGAATGCCACAAAAGTAAAGTTATGTGTTGTTAGTACATCATATTGGAAGTCACGTGATAGGTCTCATTACTGTTGATGTTAATTAACTTGGTCAAGGTAATGTTTGCTAAGTTTGTCCACCATAAAGTTATTATGATTCCCTGTGAAACTAGTAAGTATTTTCTGAGAAGATACTTTAAGATTCAGCCCATTGATGTTTTTTTTTCTATTTTTGTCAAATTTTTGCCTAGTCAGTTTAACTATTGTTGCCTGAAATACTAATAATTTCAGTGCTTGCCAAATGGTGAAAATAAAGAGATTTTGAACAGTGATGTTTGGTGGTTTCAAAATACGTCTACAAGTTCTTTGGTACCCTACCCTTCAAGAAATGGAGCCTGATGTCCCTTTCTTTGTTGTAGGCTGTACTTACTGCCCCTCTCCTAATAAATACGAGGGAGGGCCATCCCCAAACCCCCAGAATTATCTTCTGGAGGGTGGGTCCCTTGTAGTACAGGCTTCTCCGTTAGGTGAGTGTTCTAGGAATGCCTCTGCATCTGTGGGCCAGCTCGCAGGGCTGTGAGAGGCAGTGTTTAGACTCTGAATTTTTTGGAGACTCTTTCGGTGCGTTGGCCCATTTCATGATGGGTGACTTAAACAACGTGAGGCATGACAATGCACCTGCCCATACCACGCTGAGTGTTCAGCAGTTTTTGACCAAAAATGACATGACCTTTGTGCTTCACCCTCCCTGTTCATCAGATCTAAACCTGAGTGACTTTTTTTTCTGAGATGAAAAAAGTCCTGAAAGGGAAATGTGTTGCAGAAGGGGAAGAGGTGAAAAACAAAACAAAACAAAACAAGGGGCTTTCTTCTTTCGGGTATTCCCTTTCATCCGAGAGCTTTCTTTCTTTCCAATAAATTTCTGCTTAACCTTTAAAAACAAAAAACAAACACAAACCGCAGAAGCACTAAAAAGCATCAAAATTGACGAGTTCAAACCTGTTTTGAGCAGTGGAAAAAGCATCTCACTAAGTGTATTGCATCCAACAGAGAGTACTTTGAAAGTGACTGAAGTTTAAACATGTAAGAATAAATACACAATTTTTATAAATAAATTCCATTTTAGGGGATCTCCCTTGTAGAATATGGCAAAAGTGACTCCCAAGACCAGGTCATAAAAAGCATTGTGATTTTGTCTTTGCTCTCTCTCTCTCTCTCTCTCTCTCTCTCTCTCTCTCTCTCTCTCTCATTACTCACTTTGGGGGATGTCAGCTGCCATGTCATGAAGACACTCAAGAAATCCCCTGGAGGCTCCCCAAGGAATGAAGCTGAAGCCTCTCTGGGCCCATGGCCAGCACTCACTTGCAAGGGTAAAGAGCGAGCCACCTTAGAAATGAATTTCCCGGCCTCAGATAAGCCTTCAGATGACTGCTGCCCTGGTCAACACCTTGACTACAACCTCATAATAGACCCTGAGCCAGAACCACCCAGCTAAGCCACACCTGGATTCCTGACCTACAAAATGAGTGTGCAAGATAATAAGTGTTTATTGTTTTAAGCCACTAATTTTTTATATAATTTGCTACAGAGCAATAAATAATGAATTCATGCTGGCAGATAGGAAAGAAATCCTCAAAAAAATGTTAAGGAAGAACAAATACTAGAAAAGAAAATGTACCAAAAAAAAAAAAAGTGGGCTAGGAATGCATATTAAAATGATGATGAAATCCTCCTTTTTACCAGATCAGTGAAAATTAAAAATTCTGACAGTACCAGGCAGTGGGAATTCTCAAACAATGCTGATCAGAACGTAAATTGCTAGTCATTTCAGAAAGTAGTTTGGCATCTTTTAATAAAGGTAAAGATATACATACCACCAGATAAGTTATCAGAATCCTAGTCCTAGACATACAGGTAACAGAAATAAGTCCATCTATACGCATCAGAAGACACCCCATGAATGTTTACAGCAGCATGACTCATACTAGCCTGAAACTGGAAACATCCCAAGTATCCATCAACCATAGAATGTGTAAACAAATTATGAGACATTCATTCGCTAGAATACTATATATTTTAAAAAATGAACAAATTATAGCTACAGGAAATAATGTGAATGAATATTAAACAAAAGGTTGAGTGTAAGAGCTCCAGCTCAAAGGAATATATATTGTATGATTTTACTGGTGGAAAGTTCAAAAGTAGATAAAATTAAACTACATTTTTAGGGATACATTGTTAGATGGTAAACCCATTAAGAAAAGCAAGAGGAGTGAATACCATAAAAGTTAGAATAATGGTTTCTTTAGGGAGGTATGTGGGAGTTGTGATTGGAAAGAGGTCCTAGGTGGGGACTTTCAGAAGTGCTCACAATATATTATTTCCTTTTTATTAAAAAAAAATTATACCAACTGAAGTTTAACTGACCCACAATAAAATTAATGTAACATTTTGCATATGTATAATGTACATATGTATGCAACATATAATGTAACCTGTGTATTAGTTACACAGATGCTGACTTTATAATAATTCATTAAACTGGACATTTGTATTCTATGTATTCTATGTGTTATATTTTACAGTTTTCAGAAGTTAAAAATAGTTTGAATACAGCTGACCTTGGGGAATCATAGACTGGATCAAAGTGAACAGGAGCTAACAATTAGAGCTCAGTTAAAAAACAACACATGTTGGAAAATAAGAGTGAGGGTAGCACACAGTAGATAAGAAACTCTCCTCCCAATGATCCTTCCATCTTACATGTGGAAACGTTATAGACCCTGATTGGCAATGCAGGTCCTAACTCTAGACAATATGACTGATGGGCTTTTGACCTTGAGAGCAATTGGCAGATGGGTCCAAGAGAAGATAACGAGAAGATGAAACTTTGCATCCCATTTCGCTTGTACCTGCTTTTGTTCCACTTCTCCACACCTTCTTTGGACACTCAGCAGCCTGTGTACTTATGACAACCTTCGCTTCCTGTTTGGACGCCCATATTCAAAGTCAAGGTAGGTCTAAAGGGCAGATTTGCTGACTTCTGTCTAGTCAGTGGCATTTCTATTGTATCATACAGGCTGGAGGTATTAATATTTGCACCTTAACCTATTTCTCTGATTATATAGGAAAGGTTTTGTGTCCTATTAAAGAAATGTCTGTGATTGGTGATTTGTTGAATGAAGCATAGAAGTAGCACGTTGTAAATTCTGGTTGTGGTCTGCCCTGGGAACAAGGTGTCAGGTAATTTTTTTTTAATCACCCCAGGTGATTCAGACATGACAACCTGTATCCTGTATGACAACCTGCCTTCTCTCCACGCCCATTCCCTCTATGAGAACCACCCATTCCAGGAAGGCCACTCATTGCGCAGGTATATCTCTCCATTCATCCATTCATTAAACAACTGTTTCTTGAGCTCGACCCATGAGTCTGGCCCCGGTGATTCAGGGTTGAGCAAAAGCAGGCCTGGACCCGGCCTTCTTGGAATGTTTTAGCACAGGACACACATTAGTGTAACCAAGCAGATAAATATAAAATCACCAGTCATGTAGGTGTTATAAATCTGGGTGTTCTTTCATCAAGCAGAGAGGTAAACTGGAGTAGCTTAGAAATTATGATTTTCAAATATAAGATGAAGAATTACATGGATGAGAATGGCCAGCTATTTTACATTGAGAAAAGACATTAAAAGACATTAAAAAGGAGGTTTGCAGTAGCACAAAGAACATAATATTAATATAATAGTTACTATTATCAGAGGGCTTGCTCTGTGTAGGGCATGCTGTTATATATCTTTTTTCTATATCTCTATATGTCTAAATTTATATAGGAATATATATATATATGACTTAAATAGTCATATATATATATATGAATATATATATGTCAGTGATTTTGTATATAATAGCGATTATATATCAATATTTACTAAACATATATACTTGTATAGTAATAAACCTTCACAGAACCTTATAGAGATAAGAAACAATGACTCAGATTAAATAACCTAAGTTCACACAGCTAATATTTATAGATATTTCATACTTTATGTATATATAAATTTACATAACATTGAATTTACTCTTTTAGAGTACACAATTCAATGATGTTTTTAATATCTCCAAAGAGTTGTGAATTACTACTATCTGAATTCAGGTCATTTTTATCACCCTAAAAAGAAAACTTTACATATGTATTAGGCTTTCACTCCTTATTTCTCCTCCTCCCAGACCCTGGAAACCATTTAACTCTACTTTCTTTCTATATTCATTTACCTATTCTGGACATTTGAAATAAATGAAATCATATGATATGTAGCCTTTTGTGTACAGCATCTTAGGGTAATGCTTTTAAAAGATATCCATGTTGTAGTAACATCAGTACTCCATTTCTTTTTATTGCCAAATAATACTCTACTATACGTATATATCACATTTCACTTATCTGTTGATCAGTTGATGGACATTTGGGTTGTTTCTATGTTTTGGCTAGTACGCGTAATGCCACTATGAACGTTTGTGTACAAATTTTGTGTGGACATATGTTTTTATTATAATTTAGTATAATTTAGAGGTGCGATTTCTGGGTCGTATAGCAACTGTATTTCAACCTTTTGAGGAATTGTCAGACTGCTTTCCACAGTGGATAAATCCCTTAACATTCCCACCAGTAATCTATAAGGGTTCTGATTTCTCCTCATTCTCACTAGTACTTGCTATTTTCTCTCTTTTTGGTGATAGCCATTCTAGTGGGATTTTAATTTGCACTTCCCTAATGGTTCATGTTGTTGGATATGTTTTTCATGTGCTTATTGGCAGAATGCAATGTATGATAGGATGTATTTTTTAAAAATGCAACATACCAATACTCACAAACAAATTCATAAAAACATAAGAAGACCAAGTAAGAAGACCAAGCACCTAACTGTTAGTAGTAGGTAGAGGTGAAGAAGAGGATCATGGGAGGTGTTCACTTCTTCCGTTCTACCTTCTGCACTGTTCATTTTAGAGGAGCAGGCATGCATTTCTTGTATCATTAGAAAAACAAAAACACAGTTAATAAAAGCAAAAGACAAAAAATACCAGCAAAACAAGAGAGACAGACTGCCTCTAATCCTGGAGTGCCAGAAGCATTGCCCAGCTTCTATGCTTCTGTCTTCTTGTGTTTAAAAGTGCAGGAGAGTGTACAGGGAGGCTGGTTAAATGACTTCCTGAGCTCTGTTTTGGAATGCATTTCTCTATGGTAACAATGTTATAAAAAGTGGTGAGTTTCCAAGGCTAGCCTATTCTGTTATAGGTTAGGTGTAGGCTTCTCAGGCTACTTTGTAAACCCAACTACCAAATTTAATATTGATCCCAAGTATGTTTGTTCTAATGTACAAATAACCAGCATTTGGAATTCATCTTCACAATCAGTAGAGAGCTGCCTAGGCAAATAATATAATGAATAAATAATAAATAATATAAGATGTTGAGTGTGAATGTGGCATGTTATGGCAATGTGTTCAATGTTTTTAATTCTCTTTCACCTAGAATGTTTCTTTGATGTCTCACCTGCTATTTGTATGCCTCATAAAGGCAATTGTACATCTATTTTAGTATTGTGAGAAACAAAATTAATAACAGCATGCATCAAATTTCTAATGTATAATACTTCCTTGCTTTTGAACAGATTGATTTTTCAGAACATGGAGAAAATAAGCAGTTCTTTGGGGAACAGGCCCCCTTTCGGCTCCCATCCTTCCCCCAAGACATTTATCCTGGAGTGAATATTTATAGTCTAGATAGAATCCCGTGAAAATAGAAATGTCACATTCTTGTTTATATGTAACACTTATTTATTACAAACATGGCAGGAAATGCTAATTTAAAACTAACTCTTAAAAATGAGTCCAGAGAAGCTTGGTTTAGAATTAATTTATAGCTTGAACACTTTATGGGAATATTTGGGTCAAATTGTTATTCATGGAGATTGTTGAAATATATATGATGATTATTCTGACTCTAGGCAGAAGCTTGCTTTCAGTGGAAAAACACCCAACAATATCTAAGGTTATTGAAATGCCATGCATATAAACATCCAGGCTCCATTTTCAATTGACATATGTATGTACGGTATGAGGTGTATGCATGAACAACACACAATCCTTAAAGCTACCTGGAATACTAACAAGTAATATCTTTCCCTTCCGTGTTAGTGCAGTAACATTAGCCAGATAGATGGTCGTTCTCTGAGACCCTGTAAGCATCTTGCTAATGACTAGCTTTATACCCTGACTCTACCATATGAGGCTCACAACAGTTTGCCCACAATCAGACACTGAGCTAGTGACAGGCTCTGTGGAGAACAGTGCACTTCTCTGTCCACAGAATTCTGGGCACCAGCATGAACACATATGCACTGTACACGCTGAATATTTTTGTCTCAGTGTACATATATACATTCATAATCTCATGAGCACATGTCTGTAAATATGGGCATCTCAGCAGCCTCCTGCTTTTTCCTCACTAGCTAGTGGGGTCTCTAGTATGTCATAAATCCTCTACTACTCTTGGATAGGAAGCACTGAGTTTCTAAGGGTTTAATGGATATCATGTTTCACTTAAACAGTGTAGAACTTATCCCAATTATAAGTCTATTGTTTGTTTGTTTTTTTCATTTTAAAAATAACATAAGTAATGCACGTTTTTAGTGGAAGCATATAATACAGATAAGTACAAAGAAAACGATCACACCTGATGCCACTACCCAGGGACAATAACAACCACAGTAAATCTGATGTACATTTCTTTAGATTTTTTTTCTATGTACCTTTCTATGTGTATATAATTTTTCACACACATAGATTATCCTGCAGATGTCCTAAAGCCTTTAAAGCCTGCTTTTAAAATTTAACGTACCCTGAACACCTTGTCATTGCCAACATAATAGTTAGTGGCTATTACCCAAGGGCATGCGAGTCACTGGGACCAAGGATTCCTTTTTCCAAAGGCCTCAGCCTCCCCCAGTGCCTAGCCTCCTGAAGAAGTGGGCTGCACTATGGTGGCATCAAAAGTAAGCCAAGGGGCAGCTGTCTCAGGTGGTTACACATACGCGAGCGTGTGTGTGGCAGGTACTTCACAGTGTGGAACCGAGCTAGGGATAGGAAGAGTTTTAGACTGCAGGTCGTGGGCCAGGGCCCGTGGCCTTGGGCCTGGGGATGGCTATACCCACACTGCCAGTGAGATTCTAAATTCAGTCCCGCTTGCCAGATAATTTTGAAACTACCTTTTTAAGGATAACAAGATAGAATGTATTTAATTTAATAACTTATTAGATCGCTTTCATAACTTCAAAGTAGTTTGTCTGTGGTAGGTGTGGGGTCCTCTCTTTGTACTAAATGGGGGTCCCCAAAATGTTAGCAGCAGGCTTGAATATGTATATGTGAAGACTTCTACATTGCTAGAATGAGTATGTTGCCTTGTTTAATAATTTACCTTTTTCTTATGAATCAAAGGGAGTAGTATATAGAAGTGCTCACTTATTGATTAGTTAAGATGCAGCTTCATATGATATTTAAGGAAGCTTTACCACAATCCACAGTGTAGTAGGCACAGGGACAAGAGGTAAAAATCTATAGCCAGACTGTGGTGAAGCTCACCCTCTCTTAGGAATCTCAGACATGTGACGTGATTATGGCCCCGGGTGATAAGTGCATCAGTCAAGTGGGGACCCAGGTACAGAAACCACGGACGGAAAGGAAAAATCTGTAGGTCAGTGTCCTGGGATGAGTAAATTAACCTGCTCACCTATATCCTCACAGACATCTTCCAAAGCTGTAGAAACCATCCCTCCAACATGGATTGTTGTAAACTTTCTGAATAGTTGAAAGCTTTTACGTTTTTAGAGCTTTTGATAAATTTGGTAAACTGGTCATTTGACAAAGTAACCATTCAGGAATTCACTTTCAGTAAATGGCTTTTAACTAACTGGCTAGCTTCCTGGAGGGGACGTTCCTCCATTCAAGCTGGAATATAAAGAATGCACAGCAATTTGAATGGGGAGGAATATGGTTAGGCTGACCAGACGTGTCATTTTAAAAGGGACAAAAAACAACGGTCCTGTCCCGTTTCTAATGGTACATCCGGTCAGTCTAGACTCACTGTGCTAAATTCAAGGTGTCAGTGGGCTGACCCGATGTACCGTTTGAAATGGGACAGTACCTTTGTCTTCTGTCCTGATTAAAATGGTATGTCTGGGCAGCCTAAATATGGTACATTGATGAAGAAAGATACTCTGTTGAAGAGGGAATAGCATGCATGTCATCGGGAGGCATGAAAAGGAATGGCATGTTCTGAGAACAGTAAGCCTTTAGAAAGGCTGAAGGAAGAAGGGTTGTGGGGGGAGGGTCAGGAGACATAGCTGTAGACTCAGGGACAGACAGTCTGCAGGGTTCTGTAACCCAGGTTCCCCAGGAATTTCATCCTGTACGAAATGGAAGCTATTGAAGGATTCAAAGCCAGGAAGCAGGAACATCCGATTTGCATTTTAGATAGATCATTATGGCAACAGTATGGAGGAAGATTGCAGAAGTCCCCAACATTTTTGGCACCAGGGACCAGTTTCATGGAAGACAATTTTTCCACGAACCTGGGTGGGGGTCGGGGGTGGTTTTGGAATGATTCAAGCGCATTGCGTTTATTATGCACTGTATTTCTATTATTATCAGAGTGTAATACATCATGAAATAATTATGCAATCACCATAACGCAGAATCAGTGTCGGATTCTGACTGAAAGCCGGCCACTAGATGCAGCTTGTCACTTGTCACTCACTGGTAGGGTTTTGATATGAGTCTACATTCAATTGATTTATGATGGTCTCTGCGGAGTCAAACCTCTCTGCTAATGTTGATCTGTATCAGCAGCCGCTCCCCAGCACTAGCATCACCACCTCAGCTCCACCTCAGATCATCAGGCGTTAGATTCTCATAAGGAGCCCAACCTAGATCCCTCACACACACAGTTCGAAATAGTGTTCATGCTCCTATGAGAATCTAATGCCGCCCTTTTCAGACAGGAGGCGGAGCTCAGGTGATAATGCAAGCAATGGGGAACAGCTG
>PVKE010020932.1:0-27132 GCA_004027555.1 Craseonycteris thonglongyai
AAGTAATGTCACCATTTAAATTTCCAGGGAAGAAGTTCAGACTCCTCCTTTCTCTAGTCAAATGGGGGGATCTGGCACTCGGGGTGTAAACTCCCCCAGGACAGCATCATACAGAGGAGGAGTGGTCATTTCCGAAGGGGCCTATTTTTCCAGTTCACCACTGTCAGATTGCCCTTCCCCATGAGTATACGTTCCTTGCAGAGTGCTGTGAAGGCATTTGATTCTTCTTTCAGCCTGGTTGTAGAGAAATAAGTCAGTACAGGTAGGTCCATTGCTCACATGCTTGGGAGAGTGGATGAGGATAGAATAATAACCAGGATTTCACAACAAGTAGGGTCAGGGAATCAAAGATCTAGCAGAAGTCATGGCTTCAGCCCATGAGCTGTGTATTTGTTTTTCTGAGTATACATAATCTCTAAGAACATGTAATCTATGCAGTAATTCTGTGTATTATATGCAAGTAACAAGAGGAGTCAGATTTGTCAGGTGTGCTGGCTTACGTCAGTTCATTAGGAGCTAATGAATACAGTCTTTTGCTATTAGTCCTCATCTGAATCAGAAGGGGCAGAAATCAGTGTGACACACAGATGGGATGGTAAGGGGAAATAATTATATTGATTACCAGGGACTATATATGATGCTTTCACTTTTTGGGGGGGAAGGGGTGCCATTTTTTTTTTTTTTTTTTTTACCACATGCAATGCAAAGGAAAATTATCAAAATAGGTGATTCCAAGAAAGAAAAAGGTGAGAGGGCAGAGATGGACCATCCAAGTGGAATTTAAATGAATGGTGGTGTTGAAAGGTCTTGATGGAACCCAGGAACTTATGATAAAGTAGTTGGAGAAAATAAGGCTGTATCTTGCATATATTATGCAATGCCAATTCTGCTCTTTTCCAACAGATCTTGACGCAGCTCAAGCTAATAAGAACCATCAGGATGTCCGGAGTTATGTGCGGCAATTAAATGTGATTGACAACCAGAGAACTTTATCACAGATGTCACACAGATTAGAGCCTCGTCGGCCGTAGACATTTAAAGTGCCCAGAACAGTGGTTTGCCTCTAGTCCACAGTCTTTCAAAAATGGCATTTATGCTACTACTGACTGTGTTGTCACTAGAGAATACTACAAAACAAGCAAAAACACCTCCTGAGACATCTCAGGGCTGCATTCAGCTTACCAGCTTCATGACAAGAGAAGAAATGATCTGATTTGCATAATGCTTGCACTCTCTAGCTTAGGAATCCCCAGTCTGTAGTTCCCTGACTTCATTTCCAATTGTACCATCTTTGCTGAAACATAAAATAAGTCCCACATGAAGAGATTGGTAGAAATACCATTGTCAAAAGAAATATCAGGCACCTAACATTTTGTTTTAAGAATGTTTACAGTAAGATGTGCTACATACGGGTTTTATTTGGATACATCAGTGATCGTACAGTTTCATAATTTTTAATTCAGCATCTTGATTTGAAGCATGGGGTTTGGGTAAGGTGTTGAAGAACTTGTGTAAGTCCAAATTTTAGCTTGTATTCTCCCATCTTCATGGTCTTACCTCTGAAGGAATTGAACCTGACCATATTGCTAATCAAACATTATGGATATTTATGTATTTTAGAGAGGACCAGTATGTGATTTCGGAATGATATATAGAATAATATTTATGTTTACAATGTAACTTTTTAAAATTTACAAGTCAGGATTACATACATAAGAATGCCACTAAGAAACTAAGGTTCTTAAAATTGCCAGCATTGAGATAAGAAAAAAAAAAAAAAATTTTCAGAAGAGCACAATATAGACAAAACATTTTTCAAAATTAAAATATTTTCCTGGGCATTAAAAACCTTTACTATTGGCTAATTATTGTTACTGATTAAAAAACATATTTTTTGGACTTAAATGTTATTATAAATGTCTTAATTTTCAGCAATTGTTTTGCACTTTCAAATAGTTGTAAATAGTAAATAGTTCATTCAATCAATGATATAGAGTTATTTATTTGCTACATATAGATATTGTGCCAAATAATTCATTTTTATTTATTTAGTATGTAATTTTTTCCTGTTTTCACAATTGGGCTACATTTAATGTGTAGGAATTGTATGTATGTATATCTTCTGTAAATAACAGCTAGTTATCTTCATTAAATATAATTGTTGACAAGAAATGGTTGTGTTCTCAATTCCTATAATATGGGAGGGACAACCATTTGGTATGGTGGAGTCCTGGATTTTTTTTAATTGAAGTAAAATTCACATACTATAATAGTCCCCCTTTTAAAGTGTACAATTCTGTGGTTTTTAGTATATCCATAGGTTGCACAACCATCATCACATTCTAATTCCAGAATGTTCTCATTCCTAAAAGAAACCCTGTACCTATTAACAGTCATTCCTCATTCTTCTTTCCCCTCGGTCCCTCATGACCACTACTCTGCTTTCTGTCGCTAATGGATTTACCTATTTTGGACATTTTGTAAAAATGGAGTTATATATTATATGGCCTTTTGTGCCTGATTTCTTTCACTTAGCATAATGTTTTCAAGCTTCATGAATGTTATAGCATGTATAAGTACTTCATTACTTTTTATGGCTGCATGATATTCCATTGTATGGATATACCACATGTTTTCCATTCAGTAGTTGATGGATACTTGGATTGTTTCTACCTTTTGGCTATTAGGACTATTGCTGCTATGAAGGGTAACTGGATTTTAGAGCTCCCAGGTATGGGGTCTCATATCATTTCCTCAGCGATTTAAGCACCTAGTAAATATTTGATGAAGAAATTTCTAAAATTCTTTAAATTCTAGACATCTCTATTCTATAATGTACATTTTCCAGAGTATGTTCCAAACTATTCTAGTCTCACAAGTTCACATGCTGTTCATGCAAAAAACCGACATACAACTACAAAGCAAAACACATAACTGAGATGATATCCTCAAATAAATTTGGGAACCACTGCACAGTATACCCCATTCTTAGTAATGGTTCCTAGTATTCATTAACATATTGAGAGGTCCTGCTCTAATCCTTTTTAACATCTCACAGTCAAGCCCACTTTGAGAAATGCTGAAGCAGGCAAATGCCTTTCTGTGTCCATCACAATAGTTCCAGGTCCTCTGGAGCAGGGGGTTTGTTTCATGCAGTTTAGTTATCCTTCCTATCTGAGGAGAGCACAATGCTTGGAATTTACTAGGGAAAAATAAGTCACTGAATAGATTTTCTTTTTTTTTTTTTAATTTTTCTTTTATTGTTAAATTTATTGGGGTAACATTGATTGATAACAATTACATTGTTTCCAGGTATACAATTCTACATTACATTGTCTTTACATCACATTATGTGCTCACCACCCAGAATCAGCTCACTTTCCATCACCATGCTTGATTCCCCCTCCTTACTCCCCCCCACCCATCTCTCCCACCCACCTCCTCCTTACCCTCAGGTAACCACTAAACCATTGACTGAGTCCATGAGTTTTTGTTTCTTTGTTACTTTCAGTTTTATGTTTCACCTATGAGTGAGGTCATATGTTTCTTGATAGATTTTCTTGAAGTTATGATTGTTCAGTATTTCAGTATCTCATAGACTTCAAGTCAGCTGTAAAGTTTTCACTTACATATTTTTTCTTTTCTCGCTGATTTGTAAAGCTGACAATGGGCATCCTTGCTCTTGTCTTCCTCCTACCTTACTTAAAAGCTTGCATCCTGTGCCTGACAGCTCCTTTCCCCCAATTCCGTGGTGACTGACATCTTACGACCTTATTTTAATTTAGTTTCCACATTATTCAAAATTAATACATATTCTCCCATGTGTATTCCCCTAGGTCTTCCAAATGAGAATAACTATTGCTGTACTTAATAAAGATAAGAGATTTTTAATTATGTCTGACATCTTTGAAAATGCATTAAACTCCATTATTCGGGTAGTGATGGTGAAGTAAAAGAATTCACACTCTAAAAATGGAGAGTAGTAGCCAAGCAACCCTTCCTGAAGCAGGAGCTGCAGTTAATATTTTCACACTTGCAAATAAGCCAAAAGAAAATGAGATGCCTACAGGGTCACAAGAAGGATAATGAGGTTTGCTGGAAGACGTGAAAGAGAAGAAAGAATGTTTTTGCCAAAAGCGCCTGTAGAAAATGATACATTTTAAGTGTTTAACATACCTGCTTAGCAAGGTCAGCGGCACAGTGTATGGGAGCTGAGCTTTTCCAGGAATTTTTGAATACCATGCAGGTTAAATAGATTTCTCCCGAATTCAATGGCATTTCCTCTGAAATATGAATGCAGATCAATGACTAACAGTGTGAGAAAATTAAAAGAAGTGTCATTCACATTTCAAATTGTGCTTATAATTTTTTTTTAAATCAGCATAGAATATGCACTGTGGTAAAAATGAACCCCCAGCTTGAATAGCTCTTTTTTACTGTCAATCTAAAATGTATTACATCTTTTACTTCAGAATAATCTTAATGCTCTCTTTTTGTCCTACATGGAGAAGACTGTGGTGTTAGATGAGCCAGTCACAGTATCTCTGACTTATAAACTGGAGAAGGACCTTAAACTTAATTACTGCTTATTTTCTATCCATCCATTCATTCATTCATTAGCAAATAATGGTTGAGGAGCTTTCTGAGTGCCAGGCCCTCTATGAGCTCAGGATTCAACAGTGAGAAAAACTAAAGGGTCCCTGTTCTGGAGCTTTTCACTCAGTGGGAGAGACAGAAGATGAATCAAATAATCCAACAAATAAATATAAACATATTTCCAAGAAATGTATGCTGTTGCAAGAACATGTTACAAGAGCATTTAACTTGATCTGAGGTGAGGAAGTGTTCCCAATGGAAATGACAGTTGCCCTGAATGCTGAAGGATCAAAATGCTAATTCAGCAGAGAGAAGAAGAACATGTTCTAAGCAAGAAATAACCTTGACAGTGTGGAGGACGGAAAGCTCACCGTGACGGTGCAGAGAGCATGGGAAGAGCGTGCTCAGAGGGGCTGGAGACTTAAGACCAGTTCAGATCATACAAGGCTTTGCAGGCCTTTTTAAGGAACTTCACCTTTGACCCAAGAGCAGTGGGAAGCCATGGAAGTGCTTGAGGCAGGGAGTTGGGTTCCTAATGATAGCTCTTGGAGGGCAAGGCCATTGCTTTTTGTTTGTTGGTTGCTTGTTTAATTTGATGGGGGATTTTTTTTTAATGGTGCATTTTTTTAATTTTACTTTTAATTATACTTGATATACAATATTGTATTAGTTTCAGGTGCACAATGTAGTGATTCAACATTTATATACTTACAAAGTGATCACCACAATAAGTCTAATAACCAGCTGTCACCATACATAGTTATTACGTTACTATTCCCTGTGCTGTACGTTACATTCCTATGAAGGCCATCGTTTTATGATATCACACAGCAGATGACACCTGGTGTCATCCCTAACTCCTGAATTACTTTATTATTCAGGCTTAAAGGTCAGTACAAAGAAAATTGTAGATGATGGCAAATATTAGAGCACACTACAAGTGGTGGACCCAGATCCTCACATAGAGTCAAACACCATCCTTCCTCCTGACTTAGTCCACACTGGGCCACTTTGTAATTTTTTGTTGTGGTGAAATATACATAACATAAAATTTACTATTTTAAAGCTTTTTTTTGAGTGTGGCCTTTTTGGAGTGTGGCATGAAGTACATTCACACTGTTGTGCAGCCATCACCACTGTTCATCTCCAAATCGTTTTTATCTTCCTAGACTGAAATTGCCCATTACACAATAACTCCCCACTTCTTCCCCCCTCACCCGCTGGTAACACAATTCTGCTTTCTATCTGCATCAATGTAGAAGTTACCTCCTATAAATGGAATCATACAATATTTGGCCCTTTGTTTCACTTAGCATAAAGTTTTTAAGGTTTATCCATGTTGTAGCATGTCTTAGAGTTCCCTTCCTTTTAAAGACATTTTAACTATGTGCCGAATTTTGTTTATCCATTTATCCATCATTTGGTTTGTTTCCCCCTTTCGGCATTGTGAATAATGCTGCTGTGAACGTGGGTATGCAGATACCTGTTCATGATCCAGCTTCCAAGTCTCTGGATACGTAGCTAGATGTGGAATTGCTGAATTGTATGTCAATCCTGTGTTTCTGAGGAACTGCCGTGCTGTCTTCCACAGTGGCTGCGCCATTTTACTGGCTACATTGGACAAAATGTTATC
Source organism: Craseonycteris thonglongyai (assembly GCA_004027555.1). Lineage (NCBI taxonomy): Eukaryota > Metazoa > Chordata > Mammalia > Chiroptera > Craseonycteridae > Craseonycteris > Craseonycteris thonglongyai. Next base: position 6,230 of record PVKE010020932.1, read on the forward strand.
GATGTCACCTTCCTGGAGACTGAAGGTGCCAATGTCTAGGATGGCTGCTGGGGCAAGCAGTGGCGAAAGGACCCAGGGCTCTGGATGGATGTCTGAGCATGGAGCAGCAGGAAGCCTCTGTCTGCCAGTGCCCTCCTTTAAGCCATGATGACTCAGGAGGCAGTCACAGCCCCAGAACCTTGGTCTGTCCTTGCTGTTCTGTTGGTTCATGTATCCAAATACTATTGCCTGTTGCCTGACACTGAAGGATGGGAGGACTGGAGGAAATGTTACTAATCCCAAGAGAATAAGGGCGTGGGAACGGGAAAAGTGCCTGCCTTGCTTTGGCTCCTTTGCACATGCTAATCTGGCAGCTAGGGAAGGTCAAGGATGATGCAATAGGAAGCAAGGATCTTTGTTCTTGGGCAATTTAAATTTGGAAACGTAAGCCCTGCTATAAAGGGAAGCGAGTACAAGGCCCTGTGAGCTCGTGGATGCTGAATGGGAGCATCTCCAGACTTGGAGAAGAGAGAGGGGCTAGGGCGATGGCATGTGAGAGCTGCCCGATTCTGCAGTCTCCTCCCCTCAGCACCTGCAGGGAGGTTTCAGACTCCCCCTAGCAGGGAAAGTCAAGACAGTGGAATTCTACAATAGGAGGACCAGCACAAGAGAATGATTGGAGCAAAAGTTGGCATACAGTTCTTCAAAACAGGCTTTTGCAGCACCTGAAAAGCAAACTGAAAGACCCTTAAGAGGTCCCCATCCACTTAGCCAGAGACAGGTGGCAAGAGTTTGTAGCATGATGACAATGGGGACCCAGCCGGAATGGAGGAAAATGGGTGGCTCCAGGAGGAGTCCTACCTGTTTAAGGCAGAGGCATTGACTGGAGAAGGACTCAAGGTGAGAAGACACTGCAGCTCTGGGGGAAGGCAGGCTCTGCACCAGCCAAGATGCAGCAGCCTGAGAAGGATGAAGAAAGACGTGGTTCCATGGAAAGAGAAACCATATCAGCAAGTGGATCAGACAGGCTTCTGCAGAGAAACACCATCAATAGAATGTGTGCATATATTGAAGGAGATTTATTATGAGGAATTGGTTCACACACTTACAGAGGCTGCAGAGTTCAAAATCGGCAGTGCAGGCAGCAGACGGGAGACCCTGGAGAGCTGGTGGTGCAGATGAAATCCATGTCAGTCTGCTGGAGAGTCCCCTCCTGCTTAAGGAGGTCAGTCTTTTTGTTCTATCAGGTCTTCAACTGATTACATGAGACCCACCAATTGTGGAGGGCAGTCTGCTTACTCACATGTCACCAATTTAAATGTTAGTCTCATCCAAAACCACCCTCGAAGTCAAGGGTCTCCAAACTTTTCAGCCCGTGGGCCGCATTAACTATCAAACAGCAGCTTGGGGGCCGACTACACACTCGAGGTCCAAATAAAAAAGAATCAACACATAGATGTTGTTTTTAATTATTTATTTAATATTATTTTATTCAGATAAAAAGGTCTCCACGGGCCAGATGGGCCCGCGGGCTGTAGTTTGGAGACCCCTGCTCTAAGTCAACACAGAAAATTAACCATCGTGCTATGTAACAAACCACTCAAAAATTAGTGTCATAAAACAACAACGAGTCCATGAGCATCTGGGCCGTGCGGTGATCTGGGCCAGGCTTGCTGGATTGGGGTTGGGCTCAGTCACGCGCCTGCAGTCAGCTGGTGTAGCGTGGCCTCAGGTGGAATGGTTCATCTCTGCTCCACGTCGTCTCTCGTCCTCCAGAAGGCTAACTTGGGCTTATCCACCTGTGCACTGAGAAGGGCTCCCAGACAGCAAGAGGATAAGCAAGAGCTCTTGAGGCCTGGACTCAGAACAGGCACACCACGACTTCTGCAAAACTCTGCTGGGTCAAGAGGACCTCCAAGAGTCAAAGGGTGGAGAAATTATTCTGTCTCTCGATGCGCAGAGCTTCCAAATCATGTGGCCAAGACTGTGGATACAAGGAAAGGAAAATTGTTATTTTTGCAGTTTGCTAGAGTGAAGGTAGCACAAAGTGTGAGAGGCTGGAAGGTACACCGCTCTTGTTTGGGGAGAGTTTTGGGGGGGGCAGGGGTTTTAAATGCTTCTCTGGGGTGAATCTAATAGCTCTTGAAAAAAGAACATGGAATAACAGAAAGATGATGGGATTTAAATTCAGATCGGGGGTGGAGGGGATGGGGAAGGGATGCCGGGATAGCTCAGCAGGTTGAGCACTTGCCTTGCAACCATGAGGTTCCAGGATCGAATCCTGACCCTGGCCCATGCAAACCCAAGTGCTGAACTGTGGCAACTGGTAACTGCCAGAATGACGGTGAAGGTTCTTGCCTCCCATGTGGGACCCTCCCCTGCCCCTACATCAGACTCTGCCCTGCATGGCCCCACATCCACCTGTGTGGAATAATACTATGTCACAACCAATGTACAACAATGGAGATTGTCTGAGCCCTCCTCCCTTCTCTGCCTGTCTGTCTCTCTCTCATCTTCTCTCAAACAATAAATCTTTAAAAAAATAATAAGAAGAAATCAGATCTGGGCATGACTTCCTCAGAGCCACCTCCAGTCTATATAGCATCTTCATGTGTGTTAGAATAAAAAGGCAGCCCATGTGTCTAGCTGACCTCGCCCCACTGGAGAGCTGCCCCTCACCCAGGTCTCTGTGTGTGTCCATAGTGGTCTACGTGATAGCCCTCAGCTGGGGTCACTGGCCAATGTATGTTACCTCTGAGCTTCCATGTCCACATCTGCTGCTGGGAATGACAATACCTCCCTCCCTAATGCTGTGTGAGGAGTCAACGAGTTAAGGTATAACATATGAAGCGCCTAGCACACTGAGTGCTTGTCCATCAGGAAATTCTAATGCCCTTCCTGCCTCCCTGATAAAATGGAAGGCCACAGTGAAGAATACTTTAGAACTTTCAAGGATGCCTGAGAGTCTCCCGTCAAACTCATTATGAAAGGATGGAAAAGGAAAGAAACATTTTGGGGAGGCTTTGAGTCATTTAAATGGACATGGGATGGTGGAGCAGTTGGAGAGTCTTGTCCTTGACCCTCATTCTTTGTACCTCACACTTATAGCAACTTTACAACATTCTTGAGGCAGTACGGTAATTGAAACAGAATGCCATTATCTTATATAGACCCTACTTATAAATTATTTACAGTGAAATAAAAAAACACTTCATGTTAGTGAAAAAGAGGGGAGAGGTGAAAATAGAACACAAGACTCGTGCTTCTTACCAACAGATACAATGTTCATATTTAAAAGATTAGTTTGGGAACTAAACCAAAGTGTAACTTAAGTCATGCATGCCTACATAGATCACACTGGATGTTAGATTTTCTCTTCACCTGGGTGTTCATTTACATGTTCAGTCCTTGTAGCCTGGAAACAATTATGCACTGTTATGAGAGTCCTCCTAAGAAAATAGCTCTTCATTAATAGTTCTAATCTTCTCTCACTTGATGCTCGCGGGACATTATAAAATTCATTTATATTTCTGGCTTCAGAAATTAAATTGAGGTATGAGCCAAAGTGTACATTAAATTAGGGATTATTGCCTGTGGCACTCTATGTGAGCCAGGTGATGCTGGGCCATTTTAATTAAGAATTCTTTTTCAATAATAGCACAAGCAAATGAATAACATTAAGTCAACATTGAAACAGTTGCAGGTGGGGGGTTATGGGAATAAGTGAGACATGAAGTTGTATTACATATTTAACGTGCAGAGTTCACTTATGCAGTAGGAAAAAAAACATCTTTGGAGCAAGCAAATAAAGTTGTAACACAGGGCATGGAAATCTTTTGAGCACCAAGAGAATATGATTGCTAGGGAAAAGAAAGGAAATTCTATACTTCTATTTAAAATGAGAAGAAAAGCAAGGTCACAAAGGAACACAGAGTTTTAAATACAAAGTTTTCTTAATGTTGACTTTGGAAGAGAACTTTCTGGAATATACTGGTTCAATCATCAATGCTTTTTGCGTCAGTTCACCTGCCATTTATTGAACACCTACTATGTGCCAGGATTTATTCTAAATACACAGTACTTGTTCTAAGCAACTAAGAGATGAATAGTATCACTATTCCCTCATGAAGAAACAACTAGAGAAATTATCTTGCTCAAGGTCACATGCTTAGATAGTTAACTACGAAACTACACTGTCTGCATCTCTTTTTGTCCCTAAGGGCATTGATTATTTGGGCTTTTGATGCCACAGACTAAAACTAACAAAAAAAGTTCAGGAACATCAGATTAATTTTGCCAAAATATTGTAAGTGAAGTTTAGGTGAGAGATTTAGAGTTATTTTCTCTCAAGTCTTATCTTTAAAATAGAATTATACATGTGTGTGTCCCTTCACAAATGCCTCATATATCAATTATATGTCATGGGAAGCCTGTATTTTCAAAGGACATAACGCTTCTTTGTATTCATCATAAAGAATCCACTCATATCCAGGAACAATTTTCCATTGTATAGGAATTATCTCTTAAGTTGAGTGGTTGTTTTATATGCATTTTCAATTATTCTCTATGCCTTATTTCATTAAAAATTGACTCCACTAAAATCAAAGCATTATTGAACTAGGCAGATTTACTGAATATTTTGTAGGAAAGATGGAGAAGGGGGCCTTCAATACAGAACCCCACAGTATTTTTTTTTATTTTCAAGATTTATTTTATTGTTTTTGACAGAGAGACAGAGAGAGAGAGACAGAGAGAAAGGGGAGGACCCAGAACAGTCTCCATAGTTGCACATCATTAGTTTTTGTTTTGTTTTTTTTCCTACATAGTTTCATTCCACAGGTGGGGGTGGGGCTGTGCAGGGCAGGACCCGGGCCAGGGTCTCGCCCTGGTGAGAAATGAACTGAGGGCACTCCCCAGTTCAGCATATGGATCCACACAGGCCGGGGCCAGGATTCAATTCTTGGACCCTGGGGCTGCAAGAAGAGCACTCAACCCACTGAGCCATCCCAGCTTCCCCTCTTCTTCTTTTTTTTTAAATTCACATTGAACATATCTTATGTTCCAAATCTCTCCTCTTTGCTGCCAATCATATGGTCTCCTCTTTCTCTTGTCAGTTCTTCCCACCACCTCTCATTTGCAGATTTTCCTTGGACACCATAAGTCATGTTTTCTTTTTTATGCAAATCAACTTAATTTTTTCAAAGCTCTATTTCCAAACTTGAAAATCTTCATTCTGCCTGAGGAAGAAGATGCTGTTTGTCCTGAGCAAACAGAAGACCCTCCTCTTACCAGGGTCATTCTCCTTAGAAGGATAATGTAAATGCCACAAAAATAGCAAAAAAATTGTTGATAGAAAATAGAATAGTCTCATTTAAAACCAAAATGGGCTATAGCTCATTCTGCCTCCAAAGGGTAGGGACATGATTCATATCAGGGAAAGTAAATCTCTTTCCATTTTTTTGTTTGTTTGTTTCAGAGACTAGTGAGGAAAGAAAGAAGGAAAGATTGACACTTCAGAGCCATCCCGGGTTCTGTTGTGCCTTACTTAGCACACTTTCAGCATGCAGATGCATTCACACAAATAGGAGGCTCACCAAGTGATCACCTTTCCACGTGGAGACAAATTCCCAGAATACACACTGACATCACTCTTCCTTTTTTCTCTTAAAAATCCCCTAAGACATATTAAGCTTAGGGGCTAGTTTTTTTCAGTGATATTTTTGACAAATCCTCAGAGGCTGCTGTGATACTTTTAATGCCTTTCATAATATCAGAGGACTTCTACCAATTTCTATTTTTTTCCTGAGCTTTACCTTCTTGATAATTGTCTACTCAAATTGTAGCAAAAGTTTCATTTAACTGTCCAGTTGACTACTCTTCCTGGGTATATTTTTGGTCACATCCAACACTCTCTCTCACATTTTTTCATTAGCTATTATGGATTAACTTCTCAAAATGAGGTAGAAAAACTCCAAGGCGTGATAGCACGAATTCTACTGTACTGGCTGAGACAACCACGGAAATATGTATGTACGCTAACTGCATCCTAAAGCACGCCTAAAGGTCAACTTATCTCTCCCTGTACTCTAGGTTCCCATTGCGTCTTCCTACTCGGGAAGTGTCTTATAGGAGAAAAGTCTACTTCACAATAGCGAAGAAATTCCATGCCAGCTACCTAAAATAGCACAATTCTTCATTCTTAAATATAAACAATACAATCACCAGAAATGACTGAAACAACTAGTACTATAAAAGAGAAAAATAGAAGAAAATAAGAAGAAAAACTGTCTCTAGAGGAAACAGAAATAATTCAGGTGACTGAGTAATAAATATGATAGCAAATATTTAGTATGCAAAACATAACCAATAATAACAATAATAATATATAGCATTACTGAACACTAACTCTGAGCCAGATCCTGTTTTAAACACTGAATACATATTAACTTACTTAATCCAAACAAAAATTCTAGTATGATGTTCATTTTACAGATCAAGAAACTAAGGCTCAGGCTGAGGAAAATACCCAAGGTCACAGCTCATAAGCAGCAGATCTCAGTTCAAGTCTAAGTCCAAAGCCCATGTTCTAAGTCCCTATGCCAAATTACATTGAGAACCTTAATCTTTGAGTTTTAGACACTTTAATGTCCTCATTAACATTTGTCTCAAGGGATCAAGTTATCAAGTTTTCATGTAATAAAACAATTCAAGCTTCTTACTGACTTGCCTAAGAATCTGGGAAAGAGTAAGAGCTTAAATTTGGTTGCTATCTACATACACTTTGGAAGATAAGACTACTAAAATCAGGCCTAGGCTTCAAAAATACCTACAAACTAGAATCTATAACAAGACATCAACACTAAAACTTGTTGCATCCATATTCTTTAGGACCAGAAATTATGTGAAAAACATCTAAAGATATATCTAATGTAACTTCCTGCAGTGGCTGGGGACGTTGGTCATAGATATCATGCTGTGTAATCCAAAACACTGAAACTTGTTAGAGAGATTTATGTAATTAATTAGTATGGCAAAATTATCCAGATTAACTGGTTATCTAGAAAGGCCAAGGTTGAGTAAGTGAGGCTGGATTTTGATTACTCAACTGAAATAACTCACTAGGATTTGGCAAATCTGACTTATAATTATTTTGAAATGTCTAGCACAAACATTTGGTAAGGTTTGCTTTATATTAATGAAGTGAAATAGTAAGGCAATGACCCAGTTATTTCAATTCTTAGACTTTTTTCTGATATCTGGTGGTGAGGAGAATTTCGATAAAGATATTTAAATAATTGATCAAAATGTGTTTGTATGTACATGTGGGGGGAGGGGTTTACAGTTACATGAGGATGCTAGATAATTATCTCTGCTCTCTACTTTACTTTGATAGAATATTCCTTCCTTTGAAGTACCTCTGTATTAGTCATCGCAGGCTGCCATAACAAAATACCCTAGATGAGGTGGCTTAAACAACAGAAACTTATTTTCTCAGAGTTCTGGAGGCTGAAAGTCTGAGGTCAGGGTACTAGTATGATCAGTTTCTGTTGAAGACTCTCTTCCTGGCTCGCAGATTGCAGCCTCCTCGCTGTGTCCTTACATGGCCTTTTCTCAGGACACACAAGCCAAGACAGAGATTTTCCTCTTCCTCTTCTTATAAGGTCACCAGTACTACAGAGGTAGGACCTTACTCTTATGACCTCGTTTAATCTTAATTATCTCCTAAAAGCCCCATCTCCAATATAGTAGCACTGAAGGTTACAGAGTCAACGGATTTTTAAGGAACACATCAGTTCCTGGCAATTTTCTACGATGCACTTATGTGTATATCACTCTGATACTACATTCCTTCCATTGACATACTTTCTCTTATAGGGACCTATAAGTGAATTTTCTTTGTCCATCAGGGGAAAAAAGTCCCATGACATCATTATTGGAGAGTAAGACCATTTCTAAAGAAAAAGTTGAAAGTGGAGAGAAAGACATGGAGGTTTACCATTAAACATGATTGGTAATGAAAAGAATGGAATGTATCAGGAGGATGAATTAGTGACAGGAGGGCCTACTATTAAAAGTCCTTCTCAAATCAACTCTCATAAAATCTCCAAAAATTTACTAATTGGCCAGGATGGAAAATTAACAAATAACCCAATTAATGTTTATGGCCAAAGTTAAACTCTGTAAGGCTTCAAAAAATAAGAAAAAAGAACGGAAGTGAGTTTTTTATTGGAAAATAAATTTTACTTGGCTTTTTGGATGTATTGTATTTTTTAACGCAGAGGTCCACTGTGGAGTTATTTCTGAACCTAGAACATAAAATTGTCTGTTATTTAATTAAGGAAATTCTAAAATGCAGATGACATTTTCTCTTCAAATCTTAGATTTAGTACTCAATTACATTGAAAAAATAGCATGTCTTTTGCCATAGTGGACATTTACTGAAAGTTCAACATGGAACATCTTCTAAAAATACGTTTTATTTCTCAGTGAAAATAACACCTTGTGTTTGATTTTACCATATTTCAATAAAAACAATACCTCTTATCTGCATTTATATCACTTATAAAACACTATGGCAAAAAATTATCTCATTTGAACTTGACAACAACCCTCTGAGATGGATCGGTAAGTTATGAGACTCCAACTCACACATGGAGAAACTGAGATTTAGAGGTTAAATAAATTTCTCAATGTGGAAAAGAAAAGATAACCATAGGCATACACTCAGTTAACATTGTAGGGGGGAAAAAAGAGAGGTATTAATAATAAGGGGAAAGAAAATAGTTCCTGGAAATATTATGTAAAAATATGAAGACTAACCTCATGCATAATGATTTAAAATTGCAATATGTGAACGTAAGTATGAAATAAGTGGCATGTATGAAGCCTCATCTCATTGAAAATGAAAACTTGCACTATAGAGGCCTAATAAGTAGGATGATGTGTGACATAAAGTGAAGCAAAGGCTTAATGAATCTCATTCTCTATTTTGAAGGTGGCATGTCTAAGTCTATTATAAAAAACAAAGTCACCCCAAATTCTCTAGGAGTCAGTGAGCAGATTTATTAGAAGAGAAAATACACACACCCCTAATATATATATTTATAATATATTTGTAATAAATTTAATATAAATGTAATAGTGTATATAATATATATATATATACACACACACACACAAATACAAACTTGCTAATAGATCTAAAGTCTATTTCTGTTTAGAATAATGAGACCATGCATAAGAAAATCAAATATTATGGTTATAAAATAATTTTAATGTAAAATATTTCTTATATCAAAGGAAAAATATCCACTGAGAAAAAAGACTTAATTTCCTTTTATAACTATGGATTAGAGTACAATAGTTCTAACTCTGCTATTGCTGTGCATTTAAAGGCAAGATGATGACTCTATTGAAAAAGAGAAAATCAATAGATTATTGCTTCAGTGGAACTCACAACAGTGCTGATTAGAGAACACAAATGGATTGCATAATAGTAAAAACTATAAACTGGGTATATGGATTTAAGCCTATGTTAAGACCATTCTTAACTGCATTGTATCTTTAGAAAACATGCATTGAAATTACACGAGCAAATTAAATCTATTAGACCACAAAATTTAATACATAAGAAATAGCATTTATTAAAGATCTGGAAGAGAGAGTAAATAGCATGCTAATGAAATTCGCAGATGATACTAAATTGGAAGGTGTTACAAACAACCATGCAGATAGAGGCTTAAGACAAACAAACCTTAGAAAGTTAGGGAAAAGCCAAAAAATAAAAAAAGCAAATAGAACTTATAACAATATTCATTAGAAAAATTTCACCTTGAGAAAGAATAATACAAAAGAAGTCAGATGGAAAAGTGACTTTGATACTTGATCAGGAATTTCTAATTATACTAGACTGGTCAATCCACTTTTGAGAGGGCCTGGGCGAGCTACTGGAAGGTGGTTATTCCTTTACTCTGCTGTCCCCTCTCTAGGTAGATCAGAAGAACTATATCACTTAGCTGTAGATATCTTGGAGTCAAGCTAAATGAAGAAAATGGGGAGATAAGGCATAGCAGTTAACAAAACAAAGAACAAAAAGAAAACCCCCAACATACTGAAGAGAAAAGAATGACTAGTTAAGACACACTAACAAGAGTGTTTAACATAAAAAGGAACTATGAGTGTAAAACTCTTAGTTCAGTGGATGACACCTGAGCACTCAGAAAATATTACTGATCACTATTAGTAGTAGTATTATCATTATTGTTGTTGTTCCTGCTACCTACTGCTACCACCGTGATGACTATTACTCCCTCCTGGCAATGTCTTTCTTTACTCAGTTATTGAAGGTATTTATTCTTTGAACCTGTTAAATGCTCTTGGGCCTTTGTACTTGTTATTCTTTCTGTAATAAGTTTCCCTCCTATTTGTCTAGCAAATTACCTTCACCCTTCTCTCAGGGATCTAGCAGTGCTCTGTCTTAGAAGCTTTCGTTGACCTCCCCAAACTCTTGGGTGTCCTGGTATAAGCCCCCATTTTTGCCCCTTTAAGAGCATGTTGAAGTATAATTGCTTGTGTCTTTTCTGGATTTTCCATTGCACTCTAAAAGCTCTGTGACAGTAGGAACCAAGTCTGGGTCACTTATAAACACAAAGCTCAGCACCATGCCTGCCATTCAGTAAATGTTCATTGAATAAAATTTGCAAAAGCCCCTAATGTCTCTTCTTGCCTTACTGCTCCTTTTATGCCCAGGGACACCTAAGCAAGTTCACTACCCGAAATATTCTTGTGAATTCTTCAGTCCTCAAGTTAGATGTAAAAACTAAGCTCGAACAATGACATGGGCTTTGTTTGTGATTTTAAGGTAATGGCTACATATCTTTTTTTGTTTGTGAGTTATTTTATTTGCAGAGAGAGATAGAGACAGAGGGACAGAGAGAGAAGGGGGAAGGCCCAGAGCAGTTGTACATCATTAATGTTTTTTGACATGGTTTCATTCCACACAGGTGGGTGCAGAGCTGTGCTGGGCAGGAACTGGGCCAGGGCTCTCCCGCATGGGAGGCACCACCCCCCCCATGATTTGGGGGCCTAACTGGGGGCCTCCCACATGGAAGCTCACCCCGGCAGGGACTGAACTGGCACCCCAACCCCCAACATGGGAAGCATACTGCAGTTCAGAATATGGCTCTGCACAGGTTGGGGCCTGAACTGGGACTCGGACCTCAGGGCTGCAAAGCGAGTGCTCAACCCTCAGAGCCATCCCGGCTTCCCCAACATATCTTAACTGGTGTTTGATTGTGTGCTTTAGTTTCCCAGGGATTCAGAGTTGTGCCAGAGGTAAAGAATCAACCTTTGTATATAGAAGGCGGTTAATTCTTAGATAGTATCCAGACACAGACTACTTACAATCTAAGACAGAGGATTGAGATGGATAAAGAAAATGCTGCTCCTGGGTACCAGCTCTCATCATAGCTCTTATCACTATAAGGGAAGGAAAGGATACTCAGAATGCATTCTTCCTTTTAAGTGGTCTTTCCTTCTATCCTTAGTAGAATTCATGTATTCATGTCTGCACTTCTCTGATTCACTGACAGCTGGTGGCTGTTCCAGAATTTCTACTTAAGAGGAGCTTAAGGACAACAATCTAATTGACTGGGGGGCTAGGAGACTTTTTCTTTAAGCTAAATTTGTATAGCAAATACACTATTTTTTACTGTCATTGCATATTTATTTTGGAAGGTGTTCTTGGGTCCAAGTGGTGCTAAGGACTCCCAATCCATCCCCTCCTCAGAGGACATCTATTTTTGGTGTAGAGACATTTGAAACAAAGAAATAGAAGGCTTGAAAAGAGAACTTTGACTATGTCTCTTGATATTGCTGTTCACATTTGTAAACCAATGCAGGTGAGAATTAATCAATATGCTTTCCAAAAATGTGGAAGTTTAAAAAGCAGAGTCAGCCATGGGAATAAGCACTGGACTATAGTATTAGATCTGGGGTCTAAAGAGATCGGTGTAGTCACAAGGAAACAGGCACTTTGACCAAAGAGGAGTCCTACTTAAGGCAATCAGTTTATCACACAATTATGTACTTATTTCATCTATGGACAGATACAATAGAATATATGACCTCAAGGAGCTTGCAACATACTTGGGAAGGTAAGAGGATGCCTACCAGGTTATCACTTAAGCATACTGACGAGACTCCTCTTTAGTGTTCACTGTTCCTGCTGGTTATTCTCCTAACCTAATTATGAGGGGAAAATACCGTATTTTCCGGCGTATAAGACGACCGGGCGTATAAGACGACCCCCTAATTTTACAGTTAAAACGTAGGTTTAGGCCTATATTCGCTGTATAAGACTACAGCCTCAGAAGTGGGGGGTAGTCTTATACAGCGAATATAGGCCTAAACCTACGTTTTAACTGTAAAATTAGGGGGTCGTCTTATACGCCCGGTCGTCTTATACGCCGGAAAATACGGGAATGGAAAAAAAGAAAAATGCATGGGAAGGAAAGAAAATGTGACTAAAAATACTGACCCTTGAGGCATGTGCTCCAAATTTAAAGCAATACATTCATAGTTTTAAAGCTGGGACTGTCGCTACCATCTAATGGGGCCCTCTTATTTTGCAGAAGAGAAAACGGGCCTGGCTAGCAAAACGCCCCAGCTCACAAGTGGCAGGATTAAGGCCACAAGCCAGCTTCTCTAACCCCCCCCCCCCCCAGTATAATATCCTTTCTATTACAATATAGTTAGTGCCTTTGAAGGTGGGGTAAAATGAGTGCAGTTAGTTACCTTATACATAGGTCTATGCTAAAGAGCCTTAGTTTTCCCTTTAATGTTTAGATCAAGGTTGTCCAACCAGCGGCCCCCGGGGCCACATGCAATCCAGGACAGCTTTGATTTTGGCCCAAAACAAATTTCTAAACTTTTAAAAAACATTATGAAAGTTTTTGTTATTTTATTTATTCATTTATTTATTTATTTATTTTAGCTCATCAGCTATTGTTAGTGTATTTTATGTGTGGCCCAAGACAATTCTTCTTCCAATGTGATCCAGGGAAGACAAAAATTTAGACACCCCTGGTTTAGATGGTTTGGGGAATTATTTGAATTATCTACATCAGGAACATTTTTTAGCATGACCATTTTCATTTATCCTAATTTCTCAATTACCAAAGTAGAACCCATCAATGCTAAAATTACTTGTCTTTAGCAAAGGGAAAATTCAATAATTAATTTGAATAATAGTCTAGAAAGCTGTTGGGTTTTTTTTAATGTGTATTCACCCATTTCTTCACTCTCATATCTTTAACCACAGGAGTGATTTTCTATTATATTCCTTCCTGTCCTCTTTTCTGAACCTCAATTTCATGTTGTAACTGCTGCATCTCTACCTGTTTTTCTTCCCATGACCTCAACCCAACAAGAAGCCAAATTCTCCTCTACATATCCCCTATTTCTGTCAATGACACCGTCGTTCTTCCAGTCACCCAGGTCTGAAATCTTGGCAGCATCTCTGACTCTTTACTTCTTGTCTTCTATATCTAGTAGGTCACCAATGTCTGTGGCCTCTTTCTGAAAAATGTTTTTCTTTTTTTTTAAAAGATTTATTTTTATTGTTTTTGACACAGAGAGAGAGATACAGACACAGAGACAGAGGAAAGGGGGAGGGCTCAGAACAGTCTCCGTAGTTGCACATCATTGGTTTTTCCACATAGTTTCATTCCACATGTGGGCGTGGGGTTGCACAGGGCAGGAACTGGGCCAGGGTCTCACCCCAGTGAGAACCAAACTGGGGGCACTCCCCAGTTCAGCACATGGGTCCACATGGGCCAGGGCCGGGATTTGATCCTCGGTCCCTGGGGCTGCAAAGTGAGAGCTTAACCCACTGAGCCATCCCGGCTTCCCCTGAAACATGTTTTTCAATTCTGCTTTTTCTTTTCTAATTCCATTTTATACACTCTAACTCAAGTCTTCACAATCCCATTTCTAAGTAGTGACATTATTTACCACTCATACTGCTTCCCAGATTTGCCCTGGCAACCCATCCTACAATCATGTGGACTGCTCTCTCTCTCTAAATAACCATTAAAATGAAAACCACAGAGACCTATTTGGCCCTTTTGACTCTAGCTTTCCACATTTCCCCAGGGTCCATAGGTGACAAAATCCAAACTCAATCCCCTGGATGTTGCCCAAAGTTTTGCACTCTCATCTCAGTTTTCCTCCACAGAACCATCCTTTCCAATCAACACTTTTCTTCCCTATACCTATTGCCTGCCACCTTTTGCTCACACCTGGAATGAATTCCACGCGTCCTCAGCTGAACTCAGCTTCGTTACAGTCACCACCAACCAGGGCAGCAAACCTTCCTCAAATTCCGTAGGTATCTAATAATGGGTCCACTGAGGCAGCCCTCAGCCCTGTCTTCTCACAGATAGTTTAACAGGTCTGTCCCCTTTCTAACTCCATAATTAAGTCCTGCGGGGCACAAAGGTAGCCTCCCATCTTTGTATTCCCAGCGCCTGTTTCACAGGGTATGTTTGTTGACCAGGACTGAGTTGACTGGATAGGTAGTGGTAACTTGTTTAAAAGACGTGAAGGTAAAGGGGGCGTTCAAGACCCTCTCCCCGTGCCCCCCTCAATAAGGTGGGTGGCCCCAGCTGAGTGAGCCTGGGCAGCTGATGGGTTCCAAGGCGCTGGGGATGATTGGTGCCCCTCAGGGTGCAGGCCCGGGAGGCCCGCGCGCCGCCCCACGCCCGGCTCGCCCGCGCGTCTGAGCTGCGGCCCGGCGTGCGGGGCGCAGGCTGCGCGGCCCGGCCGTTCCGCGCCCGGAGGTAGGTGGTGCTGTTGCCGTGACTGTCTTCCTCATTGGCGCGGGACGGAGAGGCGGAATGTTCAACTCCTGACTGGCGGAAGCGTGGGAGACGCGCGCTCCGTCGTCCTCTCGACCCCCCGGTCGCCGCTCCTGCCCTCGGCGCGCGCGGGGCCTCGGCGCCCCCGGCTGCTGCTCGCGCCCGGCCTGGGAGCCAGGTAGGGGGGGATCAGGCCGAGGCCGCGGCGGGAGAGGGTGCGAGGGAGGCCCGCCGCGCGCGAGACTCGCCCCGGCATCTCGGGGCCGAGGCCCAGCCGGGGTCGGGGCCCGGGAGTGCGGCCGCCTGGTTCGGGGCCACACGGGGGGTCCTCCTCCCGGACTTGGGGCGGCCGGAGCGAGGATTCCCGGCGCCCACGGAGTCGGCGCCGGGACCCCAGCCCGGGCTCGGCCCCGCGCGGCTCGGGAAGTTCGAGTCGGTCCCACGCAGAAGTTGGCGCCCGAAAGACCGGGGCGCAGCCCTGAGCGTCGGCGGCTTTCTGCGGCCGGGGCGCGCGGCGCGGCGCGGGCGTGGGGGCGCCTCCCGGGCACGCGGGGCCCCCACCCGCCGAGCCCCGCGACCCCGGGCGGGCAGTGCCGAGCGCCGTCCTCGCAGTGGGTGACCCGGCCACTTCTCGGCCAGCAAACGCGAGGCCCCCCCCAAATCAGGGCGGGGTGCAGGCCACTTCCCAGCAGAGCGTCTGTGCGCGCCAGGGGAGACCCTGAACTTCTGCTTTTCTGCCGGGCCGCGCGCGATGGCACCCACCCGGGCGGCCGCCTCGTGCCCTGGGCACCGTGGAGCGCGCGCCCACGCGTTCCGTCCAGCGCCCGCCTTTCTGCTTCCACGGGAGCCGAGAGTTGCTCCTTTGCCGATTCTGTGGCGTCCCTGGGATCGTGGGCTCCGAGACCAGCACCAGGCCCGGAGGGGAATTCTGAGGCCGCCGCCACGCCTCGCCTGCTCCTGACAGTTTGCAGAAAAACTTCGAGACTGGCAAGATGACATGCCGTTGTCAAAAAAAAAGTGGGGGAAGCAATCATTGTGAGAGCGCTGACAATGTATGTTTCAGACGAGCCTTGAGATCTTCAAAAGCACTGTTTATGGAGAACTTAATTACTATTTTTGTTAGTTTCTTTAATAAGAAGGCGACACCATTTAGTGGCTCGTTCCAAACGATACTGCAAGAAGCAGCTCTCTACGCAATAGTGAGGTCTTCGAATCGACTTACAGAATTAATTCGAGGATATTGGAGCTAAAAGGACTGTGAAAGTATATTCATATTTTAACCCAGAGGCTGTTTTAAGGGAGCCTTTAATGCTTTCCGGAACTCAGTTGAATTGAACAGCCAGGATTCAGTGGATTCAAACTTACACATTTAAAGACAAAAATAAACAGGTGACTCAAGACAGTTAAACTATTCTTTGTAATAGGCCCATCTCCACAGTCAAATTTCATACACACACACACACACACACACACACACACAGAGAGAGAGAGAGAGAGAGAGAAATGTGACGGCTGCATTTTAATTATGATTTTGGACATTTGTAGAGCCTTTGTCTTAAATTCCTGCTACAATAGTGAGAAGATTTGGGAGATTATAAATGGATATGCATCTAGTTTGTTTGGAAAGATGGAATTAAGATAGAAAAATGGTGTTTTAGAGCAATGCGTCTGTTTATTTAAATCTTAATTCCTGCTATAACTTTTAGGGATTGTTTTAGGAGTATTTTTTTTTAACTGGAAAATATCATTTAAATAAAAAGTTTTACTGTTAATAATTCCAGAGTAGATGACCATAATGCGATGGCAAGGACTTGATTTTTTTCTCACCCAGGAAAGCAAATAGATGATTATCTCGTATTCTTTTAGGGAACACATAAGGACACATTAAGAGGGGTGGGGAGGGAGGGAGGGAGACAGACAGAGAGAGAGAGAAAGAGAGAGAGAGAGAGAGAGAGAGAGAGAGATAACCAAATATTAAGCACGAGGATTTGGATCTAAAAATGGGTGGTTAAAGATCTTGGGAACTAAGGGACCTTCTTGCCAAATAAGGAAACTTGGCAAGTTGCACTGTGTATTTTAAGTTAGCACAAGAGTGAGTGTTATTGGCAGTATATTGGCTGAATGCCCATCTGGAATGAGCAGTGAAACTGACTTTGATAGGGCTACAAAATTATAAACGAGAGTTATGAGGGGTGTGGAATGAATCGTCTCGTCATCACAGAAAACACTGGAGAAAATACAATGACGTTTTGTGAAAGGAGGTCAGACATTAGAGTGATGCTGTTAATGTGGAGTGGAAGAGAAAAATGGACAGTTGATTTTTAAAGAATAGATTCAGAAGAAAAAGGAGAGGATAAATGATTTAAAAAAAAAAAAACACAGGAAAAGGTATTTGTGGCGATAGCCTTATATCTGTATCCAGAAATGTTGGAAATAAAAATCAATTTGGATCATTTGTTTTCCATTTTATTTTACCCAGCACAAATTGATAGGGATGGTGTCTTTTCTCTCTAAATAATAGGAACAGCTTAGGCACCTTTCGGTTTTACCGCAGGGAAGATTTAGGCTAGTTCTTTTGTGGCTATTAACATTGCCTGCTACACACAAATAAGCAAGAGTTCCAGCTGAGACCAGAAGTACCTGCCAAGGCAAGAGAGCTGTAAATGCTAGAGCTTAGATTGGTTTGACTGACACATGGGTACTTTTCTGTCAGACCCTCCTAGGAACAGCTGAAGCATCGATTATGCCCTAATAGCAGTCAAATAATCTCAACACAGTAGTAGATTCTGTGAGAACAAAGCAGTCATGCGTTTGACACCCTAACCCTAGCATTGCAATTGCTAATAGGAAATGAAAGCCTCAGATTGAATTTTATTTAGGTGGATTTAAGGAATCCAGTAATTACTGTAATAATAATAAAAAAAAGACTGTTTAAGGTGGGGGGGGAGGCAAATTAGAAGGTGAAAGAACAATGATATAGTGGAAAAAAGACATGATATGGTGGAAAAAATGATATGACTGTGAAGTCAGATCTGATTTTGAATCCCAGTGGTGTCACTTATAGGTTAGGTGGTTGGCTTGGGCAACTTTCATACCCTTGTTCCTCAGTTTCCTCACATGTAAATTGGGGGCATTAGTACCTGCTTTATAAGCATATGAGATAGCACATAAAAATTCTTGAACCAGTGCCTGAAACTTCAGCTGCCATAACTGAATAATAGAGAAGGGTGTTTTTTCCATATTCTCAAGTTATACACTGAGAAAGCTTCCTGTCTCACCTATACCCAGCTCAGGCTTGCCTTTGGTAGCCTGCCCTGTTCCCAAATCATGCTTACATGTGTATGTAGGGCCAGGAAGTTTTCATGATCATTCTCCTGCCTTGAGAGTAAGGATTTCTAAAGTAGCTTTTTGCGCCTCTGTGTTTATGAGTATATACAGCTTTGTAGTGTTTTCGGGGGAGAATCTGAAAATCAGTACATTTAAATATCTACACGAGAAGCTTGAAGAATTGGAGATTTGTATGAATAGGGGAAGGTATGATCTGGAGACCAAAACCGAAATCATTCTTACAGCTGGTTTGAGCACAGTTTATGTCCAGGGACCGACATCCTTCTTTGTGGACATACCTCTGGACTTCCATAGAGGAAAACCAGAGAGAGAAAGTCATGGAGTAAATCTTTGCTTATTAAACTTTTCTACCAAAGTGTCCACTTGTGGAGAAGAATGTACTGTATTTTTCCATGTATAAGATGATACTTTGTCTAAAGTTGTTAGACCAAAAATTGGGGGTCATCTTACACACACAGGAGTAAACCATGTATTGATTTCTTAAAGTTGGTTTAGAAAAGTGGGGGTTGTCTTACACATGGGGGTGTTTTATACATGGAAAAATATGGCAGTTCTTCAGGGACCTGTAAATATAGCCATAAATATTGTCAATGTAAGCACTTTCTTTAAAATCTTTATTTTAATCCTGAAAATTCATGTGAATTTTGCATTCTCTTCTGTACTGTTTGACTTTATTGAACAAACCAATACAAATAGATACTAAGCATACTTATTCTCTCAGATCTTAAAATAAAATCAAGGGTATAGGACGTATGTTTATTCATACACCCTCTGCACAGTGCAGAAGTGGGTACACCACCTATGGAGTACCCATGTTTGAGGAGTGTCAGCCTGGTTCTGATAAATGGTACTGCACCAGTAAGCTTCAGAGCCCAGCTCACTGTGTGGGATAATGCAATTCCATTTTGCTGAAAAAGAATAGGGCAGATCATGATTCAAAGAGTTTTCATTTCCTATGGTTAGACTGTGGCTTTCAAGGTGAATAGAGCTCTTTGCCTTGGAAGTAGAGGAGAGGGGAGAGAGTAGTTATAGAATAGAAATCTGGGATGTGGCTCTTGCACCTTCCCCGCCCGTTTGGGAGGAGACATTTAGGAGGGTGACCCAGTCATCTCCATTATTTCCATTTCTGGTGCTAATCGTTGTGTTCTTCTGTGATGTCAGGGGGCTCTTAGTGTCAGGTTCATGACTGTACCCCTAAGAAGTGAAGGGAGACTATCCGTACTTAATAGTCGGTGAATTCGTCATAGCTTTCTCATAGGATTGGAGTGGGTCTTTAAAAACCATTCATTCTACTCTCTTTAGCTGATCTGATGCAGGAGTCCCCTATTGCACCCCCACCCCCCACCCCCCGTTGAACACTCTTCAGTGATGGGGAGCTCACTGCTAAACAGGGTGACATATTTTCTTTTTAGGCAACACTAATAACCAGAAATTCCTTTAGTAGTTTTTGTTCACAGATAGCTTTTCCTCTGGATCACTGATGCATACTTTAGAGTCTCCCTTTGGTCTTCTCTAGTTTTAACATCCCCATTTCCTTCCATGGTACATCAAAGTCGCCAGTTTTAACCCTCATATTGACCCTTCTCAGGGAACATTCATTCTAGGTAATCACTCCAAAATTGTACCTGTGTGTTAGCAGCCAAGATTGTCATACACTTTCTGCTTGACTGAAAATGGTTCAAGGGTAGACCAACAGAGCTGAGGAGCAGTGAGATCGGGGGATGTGGGGTCTGCTGACTGAAGTGAGCCTGTTTACTCACGAGCGACTGTGTTCTCGCACACTCCTCAGCCTCAGTCACCCGTGAATTCCTCTCCTCACCAACCCACAGAAATATGCCATCAGTGTTCCTTCATTCAAATGCTAAATTTCTGTTGCTTCTGCCTCTACAAGAAGCCCATGTTGTGGATTGTGCCTAATTCCTAGTTGGGCTTTAGTTTGAACACAGAAGCATTTCCACAGCTTTACTGTGGCATTAAGTGTCTCTACCCACGGTGTTCCTATATTTTGCCTTCTATGTCATAGAAGTCTGTTTGCATTAACTGCGGTATTAAAAATATGAGTAAGAATATTTCATTTTACTAGCTCATTTTTATTTTAACCTTTGCGTTACTAGGAAGTTATGTTACTTATATGGTAAAGCATAGAGAAAAGAAACTGAAAGAGTAGTCATTCTCTTTTTTTAGACTCTTAAAGTCAGGTTCTCTGCAGTATCTGTGACTGAAGATCCTATTCACTGAGCCCAATCTATTCTGTACAAAATAGGCTACTTTTCTCTGGTGGCAGCTGTGGAGGAAG
Organism: Craseonycteris thonglongyai; assembly: GCA_004027555.1. Lineage (NCBI taxonomy): Eukaryota > Metazoa > Chordata > Mammalia > Chiroptera > Craseonycteridae > Craseonycteris > Craseonycteris thonglongyai. The sequence goes on from PVKE010020932.1 coordinate 26,711, forward strand.
GAAGGAATATTTGTAGTAGACACAACACCAGTTAGTTCAGTTCACATACGTAATCTCCTCTAGCTAGTCATATAGATCTTATCTTTTATAAGTGATTTAAAAACAAAAATATGGGGAAGCCGGGATGGCTCAGTGGGTTAAGCGCTCACTTTGCAGTGCCGGGGACTGGGGATCGAGTCCTGGCCCCGGCCCGTGCGGAACCATATGCTGAACTGGGAGCTCCCCCAGTTCAGTTCTCTCTCTGTCTCTGTATCTCTCTCTCTCCCTCTCTCTCTGTCAAAAAAAAAAGCTAGGAAGTCTGGGAATGCTGAGAAGGGTAAGACAGGATTCTTACCCCATGTGCCAATTGAAGTCACAATACCCAAACATTCAAGAAGTGAAATAAGAGCTAAATCAATCACAAAGCAGAATGTAATTAATGC
>PVKE010020933.1:0-27029 GCA_004027555.1 Craseonycteris thonglongyai
GGATTGGATGGGGCAGAGGATCAAATCACTGATCAAGAAGATAAAGTAGCAGAAAGCACTCAATCAGAACAGCAAAAGGGAATAATAATCCAAAAAATGAGGATGGTTTGGGGGGTCTCTGGGACAGCATCAGGTGTGCCAAGTTTTGCATAATGGGGGTGCCAGAGGAAGAAGAAAGATAACAAGAAATTTAAAATGTATTTGAAAAATGATGATAAAGGACCTTTCTAACCTGTGGAAGGAAATAGACATGTAAACCCATGAAACACAGAGCCTAAACAAGATGAACCCAAAGAGGCCCACACCAAGACACATCATGATGTCAAATGTCAAAAATTGAAGACAAAGAGAAAATCTTAAAAGCAGCAAGAGAAAAGCAGTTAGTTACAAGGTTAGTTACAAGGAAGCTTCCATAGGACTGTCAGCTGGTTACTCAATAGAAACTTTGCAGTCCATAAAGGATTGCCAGGAACTATTTAAAATTATGGAAAGCAAAGACCTACAACCAAGATCACTCTCCCCAGAAAGGCGATCATTTAAAATTGAAAGACAAATAAAGAGCTTCTCAAGACAAGAAAAAGCTAAAGGAGTTCATCACCACCAAACCAGTATTACAAAAAAAAAAAAAAAAAAATGTTAGAGGGACTTCTTTAACAAGGAGAAAGAAAAAAATAATAAAATAAAAAAGAACTATAAAATGGCAATAACTACAATCTATTAACAATTACTTTAAATGTAAATGGATTAAATGCTACAATCAAAAGACATAGGGCAACTGAGTGGATAAGAAAACAAGACTCTTACATATACTGCTATAAGAGACTCACTTCAGATCAACAGACAAGCACACAGACTTAAAGTAAAGGAATGGAGTAAGGTATTTTATGAAAATTGAGACAACAACAATAAAAGATGGAGTAGCAATACTTATACCAGATCAAACAGACTTTAAACAAATCTTTTTTTTTTAAATTTATTTAGTTATTTTTAACACAGAGAGAGAGAGATACAGAGACAGAGAGAGAACTGAACTGGGGGAGCTCCCAGTTCAGCATATGGTTCCGCACGGGCCGGGGCCTGGACTCAATCCCTGGTCCCTGGCGCTGCAAAGTGAGCGCTCAACCCACTGAGCCACCCCAGCTTCCCCAACAAACAGACTTTAAAACAAGAGACAAAGCAGGACCCAGTAATTCCATTCTGTGGTATTTATCCAAAGAAACCCCAAACACTACTTCAAATGGATATCTGAATTCACCTGTTTATTGCAGTATTATTTATAATAGCCAAGATATGGAGGCAGCCTGGGTGTCCATCAGTGGTTGAATGGATAAAGAAGAGATGGTAAATATTTACAATAGATTATTACTCAGCCATAAGAAGAAGGAAAAAAAGAACCAAATCTCGCCATATGAAAAACATGAATGAATCTTGAGGGTATTGTGCTAAGTGGAGTAAGTCAGACAGAGGTAGACAAATATCATATGATTTCACTTATATGTAGAATCCAAAGAACAAAATACACAAACAAAAAAGAGACAAACTCAGATGCAGAAAACATTTTGATGGTTGCCAAATCAAAGGGAGGTTCGGGGTGGGTCACAAAAGGCAAAATCTTAAGAATACAAATTGGTTGTTACACAGTAGTCGTGGGGATGTAGCATAAAGGATATAATCAATAATATTGTAATAGCTATGTATGTTGTCAGGTGGTTACTGGATTTATTGGGGTGATCACCTTGTAAGTTATATAAATGTCTAACCAGTATGTGGTACACCTGAAATGAATATAATACTATATGCCAACTATAATTAAAAATTAAAAAATTATTGAAGTTAAAAAAAAATTAAAAAGACTGACCACACCAAGTGTTGATGAGGGTATAGAAAGGGTGTCCTACCTTTTGGCTTTCCTGGGCCACATTGAACCACACATAAAATACACTAACGCTAACAATAGCTAATGAGCTAAAATAAATAAATAAACAAACAAATAAATATATGTCACAAAAAACATCTCATAATGTTGTGTTAGGCTGCATTCGAAGCCATTCGGAGCTACATGCGGCCCATAGGCTGTACATTAGACAAGTTTGGTGTAGGACAACTTGAGTTCTCACACAATGGGACTATAAAATTATACAACACCCCAATAAATTTAACAATAAAAAAATAAATAAGTAAACATAAAAAAAGGAAACAAATAATCATACCATCACTTTAGAAAAGAACGTGGGGGATGCCAGGCTAGCTCAGTTGGTTCAGCGCTCCCCTTGCTGCTGTGGAGCCTGAGGATCGAGACCCAGCCTCGGCCCGTGCAGACCTGCATGTTGAACGGGGCCATGCTTCCCATGTGGGAGGCCCCTGGTTCGGTTCCTGTCCTGTGTGGCCCCACATCCACCTGTGTGGAATTAAACTATGTCACAAACTGATGATGTGCAGCTGTGCAGACTGCCCTGGGCCCTCCTCCTTCTCTCTGTCTCTCTCTGTCAAACAGTAAAAAATAAATCTTAAAAAAAAAGGAGGGGAAGCCGGGATGGCTCAGCAGGTTAAGTGTTTGCTTTGCATCCCCAGGGATGGAGGATCAAATACCAGCCTCGGCCCGTGCAGACCCATATGCTAAACTGGGGTGTGCTTCCTGTACAGGAGTCCCCCAGCCCAGCTCCTGCCCTGCAAGCCCCCCGCCCACCTGTGTGGAACAAAACCATGTGACACACAACTATGGAGACTGCTCTGGGCTCTACACCTTCTCTCTGTCTCCGTCTCTCTCTCTTTCTTTGTCAAAAACAATAAAATAAATTCTTTCAAAAAAAAGAAGAAGAAGAAGAAAAGAAAGAAACAAATAGCCATGTTTAGAAGAAGTGGCAAGTAAAAAAAGAAATCACAAATACCAATTAGAAAAAATAAATAAATAAAAAAGAACTTGGCAGTTCCTTCTTAAAAATTGAACAAATACCTAGGTATGATCCAGCCATTCCACTCCTAGTCATTTATTCAAGAGAAATGAAAGCTTATACTCAAACAAAGACTTATGCATGAATATTCATACAGCTTTGTTTGTAGTCTCCAAAAAACTGGCAGTAACACCAAATGTCCATCATCAGGTGAATAAATAAGCAAACTCTGGTAGAGTCCTACAATGTAATAGTAGCAATTCTTGGTAACGATAATCAGGAATGAACTATTCATACTCATACATTCTACAACATGAGATTCTCAAAATAATTATGCTGGTGAATGAAGGCAGACAATAAAGAGTGTATCATATGATTCCACTCATATAAAATTCTAGGAAACTCAAAGTTATGTATAGTGACAGAGAGCAAATCACAGTTTTTAGGGGGTATGAGAGGGGAAGGGAGAGGAGAGATTACAAAGGGACATGAGGAGACTTGGAAGAAATGACTATGTTTATTATTTTGATTGTGCGTTTTCATGGGTATATACATATGACAAAATGTATCAAAATGTATAGGGGTCCAAAAAAAACCTGGAATTTATTTTGACATGTTTAAACTTTAGTCACCCTCACGGTACTCTTTATTTGATGCAATACTTTTTCTACTGTTCAAAACCATTTTTGAATCCTCAATTTTGGTGCCTTTTAGTGCTTCAGCTGTTTTTTGTTTTACCATTTCCAAATCTGCAAAATGTTTCCCTTTCAGGAAATTTTTCATCTGGATAAACCAAAAAAACATGGCTCAGGGCGAGATTGGATGAATAATGAGGGTGGGGCATGGGGGTCATACTGGTTTGGGTCAAAAACTGCTGAAAACTCAGGGCTGTGTGGACAGGTGTGTTGTCATGCCGAACAATGTTCGTGTAAATCACCTATCATGAAATGGGCAAATGAGTTGAAAGACTCTCCAAAAAAATTTACTGAAGCCAAACACAGCCTTGGAACAATGCCAGCGGGTACACAGATGCAGATGGGTTCCTAGAACACTAACCTAGCAGGGGAAGCCTGTGCTACAAGCCAGAAGATAATTCCAGTTTTGGGAGGTCCCTCCTTGTGTACCTTAAGGATGTTCTTTTATCTCAACAAGACTGTTCATTTTTTAACTAAAGAATAACAATAAAAGACCAAAAAAAACTTAACTCCACCCTCCCCTTTTTGAGGACCCCCTTCCCTGACCTCCCCTCTCAAAGCAGAGGTACGTTTTCTTAGCTCTCTGTGCTGAAGCACTTCCTGTGCTGGATTGGAGTTCCTAAGGCAATGTCTGTCTCAGTAGATGGTAAGTGACTTACGGACAGGCGCTCTGACATTTATGTCAATGAAATTTGATTGAGGTCCTCAGTGCTTGAGAGGTGAATTCAAATAATCATTTGTCTTCTTTGAAGCTGTAACCTAAGATGATTTTTTAATGTAGAAGTCATATCTCTTAAGCAAAATCCACTACTTCAGTGAAATTAAAGAAGTAAATATATACATAAATATATGTATATGTATAAATATGTATAAATATATGTATATATTTAAGAGATTTGTTAACTAGCGGCCACAAATTCAAAGAAAGGTCTAGTCCTGTGAAGGACAATAAATTCATGTTTGGAAAGAAGTCACGCTTCTGTAGGTGACTGTGGCCGAGGAGAGATGTTTAGGGCTAAAACCCATTTGTGATACTTTGTTCCTCAAAAGCGTCAAACTCCAATCAAAGGGCACCTTTAAAATGATCTATGGAGGGATTTTTCATTTTGGAAAGCAGGTTTATTAGTGAAATTATTACAAGTATTAATATCTGGAATGGTGTTTTCTTGTTAATGATGCTATAATGGGTTGCACTGGGATAATAGAACTGCTCCGAGTGCATCACTTAGCAGAGCTGACGACTTACGGGTTTGGGCCTCATTAGTTCTGTGTTTGCACTGGCTGCTGTTGGGAGCCAAACTTAAGAGTCTTGTGAAAGTTCATGAGAGCCTGGAGTTTAATGTCATAAGTGACTGTACAGTGAAACAGTCACAGCTCTTTACAGAACCCCAATAAACTTGCCTTTTAGAGATGAGTTAAGCAAGAGTACACTCAATGAAAGGGAAGCCGGCTTGACACCTGCCAATATCGGAACTGCTGTTGGCTCGCAGCTCCACACATGAGAGGGTGGCTTTCAGAGCAGTCTTCTCACTGTCATAGACCATTCTTTTCACTTGGCAAGTGAGGGGATGCACAAGTCTTGCAAATCTTATGTAAAAGTTGCAGCAGGGAATGCCTGAGTGCCCTGGAAGAGTCACTATGCCAACGGCAAACATTTTATTTCTGGCTCTTAGATGCAGGGGATTCCATACACTACAGAATGCAAATTTATGCGGGCTGCTGCGTGTCCTGAAATGATGCCACTCACAGAATCAGTCCACACAGTCACGGCTACAGAATAAACGTGTTACGCAAAGGCTCAGACTTGGTGCCAGGAGACAGACATAGAGTATGGTTTCCCTTAAGAGGCAGCTTTGATATTATCACCCTGAATATCACCTGGGTCTTGTCTTGTTTTCTGGAAAATGGATGGAATGAAGACAGTGGGTGGGAAGGTCACTCAGGATTTGGTGGCTTGGGGCCAATGCCTATATCTTCCTTTCCTTCCGAATATGCCCATAAGGTAAAGCTTTTTCTTGGAGATGGTGGGGGGGGGCACAGAGTTTTAGGTAAGATCTTTATTGTCATAGTCACACCAAAGACACCAAATAGACAACTATACAACTTTCAGTCTCTGTGTGCAAGAGAGCTCATCCGAACTGTGAAGAACACAGAAATAAAAGTGGGCCTTTGGGATCCTATGGAAGCATCAGGACTCAGTTGTTGGAAAGGAGCATAGAATGATGGGAAAAGCAGGGACCAAGGTATCAGACTGACCTGGGTTCTAATTGCAACTCAGCCACACAGTAGCTGTGCATCCACAGGCAGGTTGCTCACCTTGGTTTCCTTACCCATATAAAGGATCCAATATTCACCCTCATAACCTTGTTGCCTATATTTAATCAAATACCATATAAAAACACAAGGGGGGGGGACTGGCACATAATAGATGACAAATAGGTATCAGCTTTTCTCCCCTCTTTTTGCAGTTTTCCTGATCAGACACCTGGAAGATGGTTGTTGGGCCTTCTCATCTTTCTTCGTAGCAGCGACAGAAACTCAGCATTGCTGATCTAGTTGCCCTTTTTCGACATTGCACAGGGGTTTGTGCAGGGGGTGTGGGAGGAGGACAGCATCCACCCTCACGGCTCCATCAAAGGGACATCATCTCTTCCCCCAGACAATGCTAGGCACTAGATGAGGAGAACAGACAATAATAGTGCTGCTTTGAAAGTTGTGTTTTTCTTCCCCCGCCCACCTGTGTCTGAAAGTTTTAATGATACCATTTTTATTCAACTTTCACCTGGTGTCAGGTTCTGTGGTAGATGCAAAGAAATCAGAGAAATAATGCATGGTTCCCACCCAGAGGGAGGTAAGAGTCACAAAGGACACAGGCAAGTGTGCTCATAATCAAGGGTACCCACGATTCAGCATATCCATGTGGTGTGACATGATGGGGGGCTTCCACTGAGCTGGTGGCTGGAGGTGTCAGGGAACCAGAGGCGGTTGCCCTTGAACTTTGTCTAAAAGATAAATAGGAGCTAGTCAAGTGGGAAAAGAGAAGGTGGCTTAGATGAAACTTATGATCTATGTGACCTTGGGCAAGTCACTTACTCAAGATGGCTGGCAGTCACATCAAGTGATAAATAAGGAGGTGGCTTTAGCCTCCTGTAGTCTTTCTTGGGCCTAATATTTTATGATTTCACGTTTGTTTTGGAAAATAGCTTGTCCTTTTCTCCAACTGCAGTATCACCCTCGCTAGAATGATTTCACCCTGTCCTGGCTCCGCTACTCTTGGGGCAGAGGGGGACCTCAGGGACTCTGAACAGTTAGTGCTCCTCGTCATATATACAGATATCTGGCCCTCATGACCTCCTTGTGTAAGAAAGTTTATCAGGGGCTGTCTGCACCGTGGCTAGTCCAACCACAGTACAGCAGCCAGGAACAAAGGGAGGTGCTGGGAGTGTTTGGGAAGACAAGAGATTTGGGGTTTGGGCGTGGGAGACTATCAGGGGAAGAGAGGATCTGAGTGGTGTTGGCCAAGTGGGAACTTCTCCCAGAAATCCCGCTCCAGGCCTTTCAGATAAAGTATCGAACAGCCTTTAACAGCAGCTTTTCGACTAGAAACAAAAGCCCGTGTTTAACATCTTATTGCAGGCACCCGACTGCTGATAAACCTGTCAGAACAATTGCGCCCCAATGCAGATCAGCTGTCAGCTTCCTGTCTGCCCGACGTTTCAAGTTCAGGTTTGCCCCCTTCCTGAAAGCCGGGAGTGGAGAGGAGGGCTTTGTTTCCCTCTCCCTTCTTCCCTGGTAGCTTCAGGATCTTGCCACTAAAGTGATGCACTGAATAGAGGCCACGGCCTGAGCAAGTGGGCAGAGGGGTCCGGAGTCTAGGATGTCCCCTCTCCCCCTCCCCACTCCCCCACCTAGCCAGCCCAGCACGGTGATGAAGAGCTTGAACTTGAAGCCAGAAAGACCAGAATACTGCCACGCAGACTCCACTACTTACTAAGTGTAACCTTGGGCATATGACTTTTCTTGCTGAGCCATGATTTCTTCCTACTACTGAAATGAAAATATAAATAGCATCCCCCTCGTTGGGTGTTCTGGAGGATGGAATAAGATCAAGGTAAGTGCACAGAGAACCAATAAACCACCAATGTTACATCATTGTTACTGTCATCTTCCTTACCGTCATCATTGTCACCATCATCACCATCTTCCACAGACGGGGAAGAATTAGGCAACAGGTAGAGGGAATAACAAAGCAAGGGCAGGCTTGGAAGACTTCATCAGGGACCTTACCTGCAGCATCTTTTCTCTCAGAGACCCCTACTCTAGCCAGGGGAAAGGAGCAAATTCCTGAGAAATATTAGACGTCTGCCCCTAGAATTTAGCAGCAGCACAGTGTGTCCTACTGCAGTGTTCAGAATCATCTTTGGAGTGGTCATGAGAAACAGGGCAAGCAGTGGAGTTTCTCCAAAATTGTTAGATGCCAACATCCAACGTCTCCATTCAGAATAGGAACCTACCCAGCATCCACTGTTATTTGTATGATTTGCAGAATTAACTTATTTTCCCTTGGTTGCACTTATTTCCAGAGCTGGAGGCCTAGCTGTAGAATGTTTTTTTTTTTTTTCAAGTTTCTTCTCTTCTTCCTCTTTTTTTAAGATGTATTTTGTTGTTTATGGCACAGAGAGAGAGACAGAGACAGAGAGAAGGGGGAGAGCCTAGAGCAATCCCCATAGTTGTACGTCATCAGTTTTTGGCATGGTTTTCATTCCACACAGGTGGGCAGGGGCATACAAAGCAGGAACTGGGCTGGGACCTCCCTCGTGGGAAGCTCACCCCAGTTCAGCGTATGGGTCTGCACGGGCTGGGGCTGGGACTCGACCCTCAGACACTGGGGCTGCAAAGTGTGTGCCTAACCCTCTGAGCCCTCCCAGCTTCCCTTCCTTTTCCTTCTCCAGTCTGCTTTTCTCAGATTTCTTCCGCTGGAATTCTTTATTCCTACTCTGAATGACACTTTAGATGATAAATAGAGATTTGGATATTGCAGCTTATTGTGTTTGGCATTTTAAATAGCAAGCCAAGAGATGTTTGGGCCTCAGTGGAGTGACCTTCATGCTTGAAATAGGGGGGATCTAAGCTTGCTGCCACCACCCACAGACAGCTCAGGTCATAATGGGCCAATCTTAGAAGAGTGTTAGTGGCTTTTGAGGTCTGTGTATTACTAAGATCTCGCAGATTTCTATCCTAGGGAGGAAAATGCTTTCTATGGGTCAGAGGGAACCAGAAGTTCTGCTCATAAATAGATTAGTTCTCAACATAAGAAGAAAGCAATCCCTTCAAGGATGTAGGATAATTAGGAAGCATGCATTCTCCCCTCCCCTCCCATCCCATCCCCTCCCCTCCCCTCTCCTCTCTTCTCTCTTCTCAATTCAGATGGGCTCACTTGCATCCAGTCACATGAAATATCCTGGTGCATCTCCCCACTTCTCTCTGTATTTTACCTCTACCAGCAGCAACTGCTGGTGCTCAGCACTATTCATGGAATTGTCTTCATTTCTCAGCCTCGTTTTTGACTTTATTTAATGCTGGCCAATGGGATATAGAAGGAAGCAAGCACACCAACTCCAGGCTTGGTTCCTAAATTATGTGCACAGTCTTCCAATCTCTCTCTCTCTGTCTCCTGATCTGCTCACCAAGTCAACTATTACGTGATGAATGAGTGGGTGGTCTATACAGTGTGGATACTCTGAACAAAGAGATGTGTCACATCCCAGGTGGGATGGAGCAGGGTGGAGTGAGATTCCATCATGCAATTTAGCATATAAATTGTTTATTTCTAGAATCTTCCATTTAATATTTTTGGACCAACATTGAATTCAAGTAACTGAAATCACAGATAAAGGGGGCGACTGTATTGGTCAAATGAGTGACTGAGTCTAGCAGCCTCACTCTTCTTAGTAGAGAACGCTGGTTCTTTCTGTAATGTGGGCATGGGCTTTGGCTGCCCATGGACTGAATACCCTGCTTAGGTTATCCTTTATTTCCCTTTGACATTATCCCCAAACCAGCCCACAGCCTTTGGGGCTAAAAATTGGTCTGACAGCCTTTGTGAAGTCTTGTTCAGCAGGCCACCACCCTTCTTGTATAATTCTACAGACTCAAGGAGGTCAATGCTGAGGGAGGCTATAGTGTGGAAAGACTCTCTCCTCAGGGCTCAGCTGACCATGGGCTGCTCACAGGGTCCTGCCCAAAGCCTCCGCGCTCAGATCAGAGTAAAGGTGGCAAAAGAAAGGGAAGGGAGGAGGGTGGTCACTACAGTTAGCTCACTCCTGCCTTGTGGAGGCCACTTTTCTGCCTCTACACTTTATTGACCCTAAAGGAAACAGAACTGGGATCTGATACAATCTCACCTGATGGAAGTCTTGATAAAAATTAGTGTCTGTAGGCCCAGGTAGAAGTTAACTTTCTTGAACTCCATGTCCTGTATCTTTTCTTGGAGAAGAGCAGGATTGTTCCACCTGAGATGTTTATATAAATCACCGGGAGAGCTCTGAAAAAAAATGCAGATTCTTAAGTCTTATCAAGGTCAACTTCATCAGTCTTGCTCAGACAGGGGCCTGGGATTCTGTCTCAGAATTCTCCATCATCACACTTTTGGCTATTAAAACTACTTTTACTGAATAGGGTCTCGTGTGGGTACCTTTCTTCTATTAACTTTATAAATATTTATAGTCACCTCATGATCTTGGCACTATTATCAGTCTAATATTACTGATGAGGAAACAGACCAGAGTAAATATTTTACCTAAAAATTGGTGCTCTCTTGTCTAAGAGGACTTCCTCTTAACCATTTCTTCTAATGTTGGGGGGTGGGGTGGGGTGTGGGGGAAGCATGGAATTTGAAACCAGAAAACCCAAACTCCATCATCTTGAGTCCAGTTTTTCCCCAAGTGAAAGTACATGTAAATAGTGCTTGTGGATTGCAGGGCACTATCTGAACGGCATGTTTGTCTGTGGTCATCATTACTGTTTGTTTTAAATGAGTGAGTTGCATACTTGTAATTATCATTTCTCTTTTTTTTTGTGGTTGGAATAATTACAATCTAGTCTCTTGGCAAACTTGATCATTATAATACAATATTGTTGTCTATAGTCACTACACTGAACATTAGATCTCTAGGACTTATTTACGACTAGCTGCATGTTTGTACTCTTAAACACCTCTCCTGAAACATGTTCTTATCTTTTATATTCTCTTAGCCAGCTGACTATTGGATAGCTATCTCCAATTTGATGAGCCAAAGACCCTGCAAACTCAGCAGGCTCCAAACTGATCCCATCACTTTGCTCACTTCCTGCTGAGCATTACCATGTACTAGGGTAACACAGCTAAAATGCATTCAGGTCTGACCCACACCCAATAAGGTGCTATCATAGTAGCATCTCTTTAACCACCTTTGCTTCTTCATCTCCACTGCCCCTTAGTCCTGCAGACCCCTGTCCTTTCTCTCTAGAATTATCAGCATGGCCGCTCTGCATCCATCTTTTTCACGGTCATCTGTCCCCTGTCAACATATCAGGTGTTTTGTCTTAAGAATATAAATCTGGTCAGGATGTGATCCTGAAAGTGTCACTAATTCCTCACAGCTGACAGGACAAGATCCTGTCCCTTAGTGAAACCCACATAATCTGCTTCCATGAACTGGCCTTGAGGTCACTCTTGTCTCTTGCTGCTCCCTCCTGGCCTCCTGAATTCCAGACATAGTCAATTATTTGGTAATTTTTCAAAGTGTCCCATGTTGCTCAGGCCTCATCTTCACACCCCATGCCCCCAGCCCTACTGACTTGCTCGCCTGGGAGATGCCTCCTCCTCTTCCCACACTCTGCTCCAGCATCGTATTCTGGCTGATAAAGCTTTTCCTTGGTACCTCCCCACAAACCACATAGTACCGTCACTTCTCCCACTCAGTCCTTGCTGTCTTATAAAGACAATGTCACAGACCTTTAATACCTCCTGGCCCTATGTGTTTACATATTTGCTTCCTTCTACCACAGAGCAAATTCCATATGACAAGGGACAGCTGCTACTGTTCTTATATTTCATTTTCAGTGCTCAGTACACAGCCTGGCACTTAGTTAATGCTCAATGATTGTTGGCAAAGTGGTGGGCTTGCACACGTGTGCCAAAGAATGTAAAACTCAACCTAAACTAGCCACGTGATAATAATGACTATGCAGAAGTTGGGGACAGAGGGAAGAAAGAAGCTTGCACTTCAGTGGGGATTCTGTGGTGAGCATGTGAGTGCCCCTCTCAGGTGTCCCTACTTGGGGAGGGAGACGAATTGACTGACAGTCCCCACTGTTGTGCTCTGAAACCCATCAGCACTTTTGTGCCCAGGACATGTGTTCCACAGCTGCTCCAGCCAGTGGGTGAGTACAGCAGGCCTGTGCCTGGGAAAAGCGAGATTCCTGCGATGTGTGACTTTGGCTCAAGGATGCCCTGTGCACATTGTCAAAACTTTGTTACTACTGCAGTACAGTCTATGGCGTTCCTTCTTTCCTTCCATCTTCCCTCCTTCACAGGAGACCTGTATCAAGGTCTGACAAGTCTCTCCAACCCTTTTAATTTCTTTCCCATTTCTCAGTAAATTTTCCACAGCTGTTCCTCAGTAACCTTTTTGTATATTTAATCCCATCTTTGTGTCTGTTTCTTGGGGAACCCAAATGAACATAAGTTATATAAAAAATGTGCTTAATTCAACTTCCAAGTATACAAAAAATTCTAATTATTTATTCAATAACTGGGGAAATAGCTATTGGGTAGATCTGTGCTCCCAAAGGGCCCAGTGGAAACCAGATTTTAGCCACATTCCCATTATCTATTACCCCGCCCCATAAATTCCCACTGTAACAGGCATAATAGCATTTTGGGTCTCTGAATATCAATCTCACCTTAGACCCTGTGTTCGCTAGTCCTCAATATGTCTCAATGTATCTCTTTTCCCAGGAATCGTCACTGTACAAGCCTACAATAGCATTGTAGGTTCCAGTCTCCTAGCGACCCGGCCAACACTTCATTCAGTGGGTTCTGGATCTGAAAATTGACTGAAGTGTGAAAACTAAACAAGGAATTGTGACTGTTTTGGTGTGGCCACACTTGACCTCCTGCTCCTCCATTCTGGCTTTTTCGTTGTTTCTGGTTCAGTGTTAGGCAGTGCACTGTTGGATGTCCATCCCTTTTGCCCCTGATCCATTGTAATCTATTAGCCATCTCCATAACTCCCGTAAGTCAAGACCCTGCGGTTGGTCCTCCAGCCGTTCAGACATACAGTGATTGTGGCCTCCTGACTTTCTGGCAGTTGCTTGCCACCACCTGGCCTCTATTACTCTGGGTCCCAGTCTCTTCATGGAAATTAACCAGCCCAGGGGAAGCTGGGATGGCTCAGCGGGTTAAGCGCTCACTTTGCAGCCCCGGGGACTGAGGATCGAATCCTGGCCCCGGCCCGTGTGGACCCACATGCTGAGCTGGGGTGTGCCCCCAGTTCAGTTCTTGCCGGGGCCTATACGGGAGGCTCCTGGCCCAGTTCCTGCCCTGCACAGCCCTGTGCCTGCCTGTGGAGTGAAACTATATGGAAAACTAATGCTGCCAACTATGGAGACTGATCTGCAACCCCTTCTCTCTGTCTCTCTCTGTCTGTCTCTCTCTCTCTGTCAAAAAGGAATAAAAATAAATCTTTAAGAAATTAGCCAGCCCAGTTTTGTGAGCATCTCTCCTACCATCGGCCTCCACTTGCAGAGGTGAGTCACCGCTGAGTGTCTTGGTGATGCTAACTGCTCCTCTCACCAGCACATCCATAGTGGCCTTCGTGGCGGGGTGTCCTCAGGCCCCTCTTGTGGAATATAAATCTCTAGTGGCTCTTCTGGCTTCACATAATACACCCATTCCAGCTCTCTTCTCTCGGCTTTTTTCTTCCAGCATCTGCCAGGATCTCTCGAGCATTTCCACTGACTGAGGTACATACCCTAGGCCACCTCGTTTCTAGGCTTCTTAGTGCCAGTTCAGCAGTGAGTGTGTTTCATTCCAGGTCCTTGCCAGGGTTTTCAGTCCCATGTCCTGAGAAAGCTCCCCAAACCAATAAATTCTTGCTTCCATCTTACCTATCAGCCCCTCTGACAGGAAATTCTGACCAGAAAACTTCTTGGCCTTGCAGTTCACTCTAGTCTCTGACCTTTTAAATTCCTTCCCTCTCTCCCTCAAAGGGTTAGACCTGCATGATGGCTCCTCATTTTTCACCATCGGTAGGCCAACCGGATGTATCATTTTATATGAGACAGAAAACAACGGTACTGTCCCATTTCTCACAGTACGTCTGTTCAGCCTAGTCTCAGTGAGCCAAATTTAAGGTGTCAGTAGCCTGACGGTACATACCTTTTGAAACTGGAGAGTACTGTTGTTTTCTGTCCCATTTAACGTGAAACATCTGATCAGCCTACTCATGGGCATCTCCCTAATAAATCTCTTTCACAACTAATGCCATCTTGGCACCTGGCTTTACAGAGGACCTAGACAGGACTGAGACATATATTAACACATTGAATTTGTTCAGTCATGTTTTTGAGGGAGCTACTTTTAATCCTATTTCTAACATGGAAGTGGGGGCATGGACAGACACCCAGTGCTTTGCTCAAAACCCCGCACACAAGAGTGGGAATCAGAATTCAGTTCTGGACATCAAATTAGGCAATTTTTGCTCCACCAGGATTTGTCTGAGAAGGAGTTCCTAGAGAGAGGCATTAGGGCGATAATTTAAGGGGAGCAGGGTTATATTTTAATTGAGAAGGAAGACGCAATGAAGAGAGATGGGAGCAAGCAAGTTTTCTGTCTCTGTATGCATGCATGATTCTTATACATGGTGAGAACTGTGTGTACGTACAGTGCACATGTACCTATCTGTGTCAGGATTACCTGCCATGCAACATGCAGGATGTGCACAGGCCACATGCAGAGCAGGGTCACCAAAGGATGAGACAAGTTCCTCTACGACAACCTTCTCCACAAATGTGCAATTTATTATACAAAACCCGGGCAGAAGCTATTTTAATTTGAATGCACAGTCAGTGTCTCTTTTATGGTTCAGTGTTACAAGTGTGATCGATTTCACACCAAGGAGGAACCCTGATGTTCCCAGGGCTCTGAGCCCTCCCAGGTCTCAAAGCCCTGTCCTGATGAGACAGCGAGAGAAGGAAGGTGGCTCTGTCCCTGGGGATGGAGTCCTCTTCCACAACACCATTCAGCCCCAGAGAGGAAGGGCACGGATCTGGGGGGACTGCAGAGGTACTGCTGTCCTCCAGTAGAGCGATGCTCCTGCGCTTCCCCCGCCCTCCTCCCTCTCCCTTGGGCTGGGGCTGACTCCCAGGAGGATTCCAGGTGAAAACAGAGATCACTGAGCAGTGAAAGTGAAAATAATGAATCCCCTTGTCTGTGACTGTTTCTGTCACATCTGAGAGAGGCCCAGCAATCTCCAAAGAAGGAAGACGGGCTGAACGAGCAACAGAGCCTGGCCCTGAGTGTGCAGCCCAGGCCTCCCACTGCCAGCCCCCAGCTGCCTTGGCTGTGTGTGCAGGGAGCTGGGAGCTGGCAGATCACCACACATGGGAGGGCGGGAGCCGGTGTGGGCGAGGGGAGCGGTGTCTTCACTCCATATGCAAGTCCCTTAATGAGAAAGTGTGCATCTGCTGGGCAGCCCCCACCCTGGGGAATGCTGCCAACTCTGCTGTGGGTGGCAGTAGGAAGCCTGGCCTAAACACAAACTCGTTCTCTAGGCATGCCCGTGGACACTGGAGCCACTGGGAGTCACTGCAGCCAGAGGGCTGCCCTTGCAGTGTGGGGTCTCACCGGGTTAAGGCTGCTCCTTGGGCCTGGGTGTGGGCCCTGGAGTCCAGCCCTGTCCAGCCCTTGAGGAACTTGACCTCACTGCTTTCCCACTGCGTGTACAACTGTTCACTCTTTCAGAGCCACAGCCCGTGTCTTTGCCTTGTGCTACCAAGAGCCCAGGTTTGGGGATCTTGACCCAATATATATGGTGGACCCAGACTCTTCCTCCTATACCCTTCACTCTCCCGTGTTGTCACCACTACTTCCCTTCACCTCCACACTTGCTAAATCACTAGCCTATTCCTATTACTCCATACTGGCCCAGAGTTACTCCATGCTTGTCTATTTTGATGGGGTGCCTCTCTTGCAAAGTAGGCACCCATTGCCTCCAGAGCCCAGGCTGTTCCTTGGTTAGTTATCCCCCCAGCCCTCCCCCCTGTCCCCGCCATTCCGCAGCATCTGACCGCTCTTTCCTACACGTACCTCCTTTGCTGTGAATTTCCCCAGGCCGGGGTCTCGGCTGGGTCCCGCCACCACTGCTCCCTGTGAGTGTGCTATTTCCAAGGCTGTTGCTCTGCCTCCTTTCACTGCTTTTCTTTTCTTTTCTTTTCATGAAGCATTTTAGATGACATCCAGAACATCTGTTCAATGAGCATTTAAAATTGTTTTTAAATTTTAAAATATGGAAATGTACAAAGAATAGCATAGCTCACTTGCTTATCTTCACCATCCAAAATCGTTATCTGTTAGCATTTTGTCTCCTTTGCAAAGTATTCCTGTGTCTTTTTGAAGAAATAAAATGTGATAGAGAAAGTGAAGCTGCCTTCCACCTATATCCTCTCCAGTAGTTCCCAGTGGTAAGCATTGCCGTTCATGTC
This sequence comes from Craseonycteris thonglongyai, assembly GCA_004027555.1. Taxonomy (NCBI): domain Eukaryota; kingdom Metazoa; phylum Chordata; class Mammalia; order Chiroptera; family Craseonycteridae; genus Craseonycteris; species Craseonycteris thonglongyai. The sequence continues at coordinate 16,334 of PVKE010020933.1, forward strand.
CATGACACCCTTAAACAACACACAGGTGTCATGCTCTATTTAGCCCTTAAATATACTTGTATTTTATTTCTTTTAATGGTATTCTATTATTAGCTATATTAAATATATTGAACTATTATGTGATGCGTTCCTCTCTCTATAGACATTTACATTTTTTCCAAAGTTTTGCTAATGAAAAAAGATGCTTTAGTCAACATCTTTGGACATGTTTTCTTGTATACATTTGCAGAAGTTTCTCTAAGTTATAGACTCAAAGGTAGAATTGCTGGTTATAAAGTAGGAACATTTTTAAATTGCTAAAATATGCTACATTTTCTTCATATTAGATGCACTAATTTACATTTCCACTCACAGTTTATGAGTATCACTTCATCCAAATCTTTGTCAACACTTCATGTTGTCATACTTTAATTTTTTTGACAATCTGTGGGTGAAAAAATTATATATCATTGTTATTTAATTTGTATTTCTCTATTGTTAATAAGAGCTCACAATTGCATAGAACGTATTCTGTGCCAGACACTATTTTAAGCAGTTTCCATAGATGAACTTATTTAAGCTTATTTAAGCTCCACAGTCCTTTCAGATAGTCACTATTGTGATCATCCCCATTTTGTTAAAATGAGGTTGACTACATTACCCAAGCTTTTACAGCCGGTAAGGTGGGGTGAGGTTATTCACACTTGGCCCAGTGTCTGCGCACTCCACAGTCACTTCATTGTGAGTCTCAAATTTTAGAGAGACTAGTGCTCCTTCGTACGATCATGGGCTTAGGGGCCATTTCTTTCTCTTCTATCAAATTTCCTATTTATATCCTTGCCTATTTTTTATTAAGTAATTAGTATTACTTTCCTTTTTTTCTCTTCTGTTTGAGAAATTATTTATATGCTTTGGATATTTATTCCCCACCATATATGATGTAGTAACTTTTTCCTGATCTTTCAACCTTATATCTTCTGCTAGTGTTTTTGTTTTTGGCATCTCCTTCTATACCCTTCTTTAAAAACAAACAAACAAACAAACAAACAAACAAACAAACAAAAACGATGGATGCCGGCATAGCTCAGTGGTTGAGCATTTGCCTCCCAATCATGAGGTACAGGGTTCATATCCTGGCCCCAGCCAGTGCAAACCCATATCCTGAACTGAGGTGCGATTGGTAACCACCATGATGGCTCAGGGATGAAGGTCACTTCCCATTCAGGAGGCCGCTGGTTTGGTTCCTGCCTTGTGAAGCCTTACATCCACCTGTGTGGAATGAAACCATGTTACAACTAATGATGTGCAACTATGGAGACAGCTCTGGGCCCTCCCCTCCCCTCCCCCTCTCTCTTACCTTCTCTCAAAAATATTTTAAAAAGAACTGTTTTGCTTCTTGAACCAGTTCTGCCCCATTTCACAGTTGTGCATGTCCTGGTGACATTCTCCAATTAATGTCTACTTTTCAACTTCTCATACAAGTTCAAGACCAGGTTCCACAATTGCTTCAAAGACATCTCCACTTGTAGATCCCTCTGGTCTCTTAAACTTCAGACATCTTCCCTGACCCCATATATTCTCCCTTCCGTCTTTTCTATTTTTGTAAGTAGAACTCCATTTTTAAGTCTGTAATTCTGATCATTTTTTGCTTTCCCCACTCCTTTATTTTTTTTTATTGAATCAGGAAACAAATTACATGGGTCCTTCAAAATATAGTCACTGCTCCATGAGCTACTGTCCCGCCTGACCACTCAGACCTATACGACTGTAATAAATTCCAAATTGCTGTCCTAAAACTTCAAAAGTCTTGAAGGATCCCCCATTTTGCTGGTGCGTTATTTTTAGCATCCTCATAACCTGGTTCCATCATTCACTTGCTTCTTTCCACCTTTCTGGAAAAATCTCTCTGTCCCAGTCAGCTGAAGCGACCTTTCTGTGCTCTGAGGACCGGCTCTCATTCCTAGTTCTAAGGCTGTGCTCAGGCTACCTCCCCTGCTGCTGTGCATCTGTGTCCAGTGGTCCCCCCACTTCTTTCCTCATGGGGGTCTTCTCCACCGCCCCAGACCGGCTCACTTTCTCCACCTCCATTATCTCTCAGCATACATCCTCTGGCCCACCTGGGTCGTGCTTAATCACACAGTGCCTTGAATTTTTATTCAGTGGGTTCATTAAGCTCTATTGCTGGATGCCATAGGGAAGGAACTATCTTCAATCTCTTTTGTATAATCCATAGCACCTAGCCTAGTACAATGCACACATAAACAGTTAGTAGTTTTCTGCATGTGAGATGGCTAATGCTCAGGAACTTGTCCTCACAGTTATATTGGCACACCTTCTTGCAAATAAATTCATCTTCTTGTCGCAGCTCTCTAAGTTGGTGGAAACAGAGTTTCCAAGGCTATGTGTGGGTGGACCCATTTAGGTCCTCCTTATAGAAGTATAAAGTTTACCATTGTGTTTTCGTGCTATGAAACATTGAGAAACAAAGGCTGTTCTTTCCTGCTGCCTCAATATCCATGATGACCCCTTAGACCCTCACCATTGCTGACCTTCACCAAACGCCAAGGTCATACATGTGTGTTAGACACAGAAATGGAGAAGAGCAGAAGAGGAGCCAAGAAAGACAGATGAGGTGGCAGAGCCAAATGATAACCCATAATGGTAAAAGAATATTAGCACCTATGGAAATAGTTTTTAAAATATACCTAGTAAGTCTTTAGTTAATACTTACTGAATGAGTGAGATTCCTAGCAATCAATTAGTGCGGAGTACTTCATTTCAATTAATCTGTGTAGGAAAAGAGAGAGAGAGAGAGAGAGAGAGAGAGAGAGAGAGAGAGAGATTAGCATTTCTGCCTCTTTCCTGACTCTAACAGTATATCTCGTGGATGGTTTCTAGAGAGGCAGATTCTGAAGCATTTGGAGGCTTTTCCCAGCCCCACCTCCCATCTGTGCAGAAGCCTGGATGCCCTGTTGATGAGCCGGGCTGCATCCCACCTCTCAGGCGGTGACAGGAAGCTCTGGTTTTTCACCTCCTGACCTGGGTTACACACTGTGTCCTGGTGTCCCCAGTCTCTAACTCTCCATTTCATTCCTGAAGGTTTCCTCTCCGCCCAGCATCCTTGGATTCAGCCTCCTTCATGTGTCACAGACGCAGTCAAACCTTTGTGTCCCCTTTGAATACCTTTAAGCTGCCTGCAGTTGGCCAAATTCCTTGTGGGTCAACCCTAGTATAGTATTCCAGAACTTGATTGTCTAGGATGGGAGTTCAGCATTCAGGAATTCAGTTTTTCATTTTCTCCTGAAACATGTTCACACTTCTGGACCTTTTCAAAGCTTGACACTGGAATGTTTAGGTCTGCAAACAACAAACGAAATGTGGAAGAAACCTGTCCCCTCCCTGAGGTCTCTGTATGCTCCTTTGCTGTCCTGGTGGACCCACCTCCTTCCTCCCCTTCCTGGGAATCCAGTGATGAGGCCCTACAAGGGCATGGGGTTGATTCCTTTTAAGGTCTGTTTTCTTCCATCCCACCTTTCAGGTAAGTGGTACTCAAGCCCTTTGGAGCCTGGAGACGCCCTCGGCAGCTGAGTCAGCTCTTCTGGAAGGGAGAGGAGAAAGGTCCAGAGGCCAAAGGGGGCAGCCAGGGAAGAGCCATTGATCTGGCAGTTTTTGTGGGAGATGCAAAACTGTGAGGCCAATCCTCTTTGCCTGGGCTTCAGGAAGAAGGACACTAGGGTGAGGAATGGAACATTCTCCTGACTGTCTTTCGGCTACTTTCCCTGTCCTTTCTTGGTAAACAAAGAGCAATGAAGGTACCAGTAAAAAACACAAAACAAAGACTTTTTAAGCATCATGTGCATGTTACAACACAGAGTGTTTTGCATGTCAGTCATCCTGAAAGACAGTAACTTTGTTTGCATACAATAAAATGTAGACAGAGTGTAATCAAATAATCAAGATGCAAATAAGAAGGAAAGCATATGCAGGAAATATGGGTAGGATGAATGGGGTGTGGGGACCAGGGTCCCTATACGAGTAAGGATCCAGAGGAGAGAAGTGGGATATTTATGCATACATGGGTGCCAATGCTCAGGAGAAGCCATTTTCTCTCACTTAGCACCTAACCACCACATCAAAGGTGGATCAGAATCTGGCTTGGCTCTGGGCCATGGCTTCATTCTAGAACTTAAAGCCAGATCTTCTGATAAATCACTCCTTCTTCTCAGAATTGTTTTGTTTCTCTCTCTTATTTAGCCAGCACAGTGCTTCCTATAGACTAGAGGCTGAATAAATATTTAATGTTTCATGAATGAAATAATGAATAGAAAACATGGGAAACTTCGGTTACTTGCATAGTAAGACAGGTAAATGGGGGTTGGGGGTAATTCTAATTCTGGCTACCTAGCTTCTTCAACCAGGAAATTGTCAAATTCGCAAAGGGTTCTTTTTCTTAGAGGAAGAATAAACTGGAAGTGGTGGATTAAGTTTAGGTTTAATAATCTCAAGTTCTGAGAAATAAGGGACACAAAATTAGATTGGGAGACTCTGCTAACATTTGGACTCGTGGTCTCTTCCTGAGTAAGATTATATTTCTTTATCTCTCTTGCAGTTAAGGCCAGCCAGGTAAATTAGGTCTGGTCAACAGTACATGAGTGAGCATAATTTATGCTACTTCCAGGCCAGTTCATTAAAAAAAAGTTCCATACTCAGTCCTCCATGTTTCCTTTCCATCTGGCTTGATGAAGATGAGTATAATGGCTTTGAGGGAGTCTGAGTTCCTGACTCACCACTGGAAGAAGAGCCTCAAACTAACCAGAAGTAAAGTTTATGAGACTGATAAATAAACGCCACTGAGATTGAGGAGTTCGCTTTATCAGAAATAATCCAGGGATGTAATTATGCTATGTTTTGAAGAAGAAGCCCCTCCCCTACTGTTATTCAGTTTAAATTAAACCAAATAGCTCTCTGAGTGCTTCAGGTCTAAATGTTTTCATTGTTGAAACTTTAAAAAATTGGTTCCTCAAAAGGTTTTTGTTTTAGTTTGTTTGCTTTCCCTCTCCTACTGTCTGAGGAAAGTGCTATGAGTAAAAGAAAGGTGACAAAAAGATAATGAGATGTTGACCTTATTCTAGTCTGACCAAATATCCTGTTTTAAATGGGACAGAAAACAACGATCCTGTTCCATTTCAAATGATATGTCTGGTCAGCCTACTCTCACCAGGCTAAATTCAAGGTGTCAGCAGGCTGACCAGACATACTGTTTGAAATGGAACAGTACTGTTGTTTTCTGTCCCATTCAAAACCATATGTCTGGTAAGCCAACCATATTCTTTTGAAGCTCTTGACTGATTTTGATTCCCTGGCTTTAGTTTGCTGACTTGACTTGGATTCAAATATCTTGTGTTCCTGACTTCAGCTTGAAAACTGGATTCAAAATTCTGATTTACTTAGTCTGCTCCCACTTAAATAATTTACTTCCAGCGGTCAATCTATATTGTTTTCAATCATACTCTAATAATCTGATGTATATTGGTAAACATAGTTAAATTGATATTGGTGCTCCTAACTCTGAGTTCAAGCTTGATTCAAAATAGTCCAGCTATAATGATTAACCTGGAGAGGTCAATTCTCAGTTCTTGGTGAAACTTGGACACATGTCGGTTTCCTAAATAATGATGTGAAACAATTTATATTGATTGAAGGGAGATCGAACAGTACTAACTCATTTCGTAGTAAAAATACATTTTGTGGCCCATTCACTGCTTCCAATAATTGATCCATTCTAAATTATATAGGATGAAAGTCTCTGATAGATTATAGCAATGATAGTTTATCCATTGCTAATGGGTTCCAGGTGCCTCCTCCATTCCTCGTTGATATGCTTTATTGTTCCAAAGCTGAAGTTCCCAGGAGGAACCCCAGTCAGAGAAATGAGCTGCATTTGGATGTCTAGATGGGATTGAAATGTTTACACTTGAATAACATAATTGGAACAGAGGCACATAGTCACTTAGGGGCATATTAGTAGTTAAGAACAGGCTTGGGAGAAGATAGCTTAAGCTATTAAGCACCTACATGAAGTATATACTGTGCACAAGGTACTGGGTTACATGTGTTTGGGCAGAGTATATAGAGAGGGAAAACAAAGAAGAGTCAGACACTGTCCCATCAGTACCTAATCTGAAAGAAGGATATACAGGTGCTTATAAAAGAAGCTGGTAAATTCAGCAGTGTAGACACGAATAGAGACTACTAAGGAGGAGAGAAATGGGAGAGATTTCTGGAGGAGGTGATGCATGAGTTTGGAAGTATATATAGGAGTTTGCCAACCACAGGTTGATCATTGGTTACGGTGATGGCATTGTGAAGCTTTTAGATACATGGACTAGCTTCAGCAAAGACATGACGTTTAGTATATATACTAAATTATATGAGACATCAATATATGCATTTATATCAATATGCTGCATATTTATAGCAATGTGCTCGGGAGTTTTGTGACTGTGGGTTATCTCATTTCTTAAAAACTGCATTCCTATAAAGTGATTTGTGAAATAATTAAGTGATTTTATGACACATTTTTATTATTTTTTCATATTGATACCTTTGAATAGGGAATGAAAACCAATCCTTTGCCAATTGACATGGCCTAATTTGAGTTCAGATAACATGTGCACCACAATAACTGTCACATATTGAATATCTTTTGTGTGCCAAGATCTTCACATTTAATTGTCACAACTTAATGAATTATGTATTATTACTGCCATTTTATAGAAATGTTAAGCACTCTAAGTGGCCATGCAGCTTAGATATCATGGGAAAAAAATAAAGAATCTAAAAAATAGATGCATAAACATATGGTCTTTTGCTGGGAAAAGAAGCCTGTGAATCAAATGCTTTGATTCAACTGGGAATGCCTGAGAGAGAAAGTATCAGTTCTAATCTCTGGGTAAACATGGTAAGTAGACCTTCTGACAGTTGCTACTAATAACTGAGCTTTTATCTATGCTTTTAAAAGGATATACCTACTTTGTCTATGAATGTTTATGGTAAACAAAAGTGGAATCTACAGTTTTCTGCTGGAGAATGTCTACTCCATGAAGGTAATTACTAGGTAATTCTGAAACATAAAATGGAGATGATCCATGAGCAAAGTCATTCCCTTTGTATAAGTGGCACCCTGTGTATCAGGCATCCCTTGCAAACCTCATATGTTAATTCTAGGATGGCACAAATCCTAATGGAGAAAGGACTATTGATACCTGCAACTGTTTGTGTGACTCCCCAGATAATTATGCCAAATAAAAAAGAAAGTCAATCTCAAGGGTTATATTTGTACAGTTATGTTTATGTAACACTTTTTATTGACAAAATGTTAGAAATGAAAGCTAGATGAGTTGTTGCTAGAGATTAGAGAATGAAGAGAGGGAGCTGTATGTGGTTATAAAAGGACAATCCCAGGGAGCCGGGTGGTTACATAATTGTTTTTGTTCTGCATCTTGAATGTGGTAGTGGATACACAAACAAGATTGGATAAGAAATAACTATGCACACAAATAAATATAAGACTAACTAGGAAAATCTGAATAAGATTGGTGGATTGTAGCAATGTCAATATCCTGGCTACATTTGTACTATACTTTTTAAGGTGCTACCATTTCGGAAAATGAATATATACACATCAGATGTGTCTGTATTATTTCTTACAACTGCATACAAATATATTATCTCAAATAAAACTTAAATTAAAAAATCTAATCTGAGTCAATAGTGTACCACAAATCACTTCATGTACTTCTTATTTATTTCATAAATGTAATAATTATATGATGATATAACTCCATTTTATTTAGCCACCAACTTTGTGCTATTTTTCAGTAACTTTTATATCAGTATACATTATAAACCCTTCCCTACAATGTTATATTTGCTTTCAGTATAGTCTTTGCTTCGTACAGTTTTGATATCACAAATTTATGACATTTATTTAATTAATATCAGTCCTTTAACAACATGACTATATTTCAGTTACCAGTGCTATTAACTGTGAATAATTGTGTAAAATACAAAATTTATTGCTGGCCTTTCAGTTCACAAATTACAACATAAATAAAAGATGTACATCATGATCACTAACCAATTATGTCACTTCTTACAAAGTGTATCTGTGATTATATCACTCTCCATCTGTTATTTAGTTTGTGCACAGACAGTAAAGCATGTAGATGTTGTCTCTCAGTGACAAAGCCACGTACCATTGTACAAAAATGGATAATCAAATGATGGGGTTGGCCGATGAAGATGAAGGTGCAGAAAGGAAATGAAAGCTATAACATTGGAAGTCCAATTTGATTGGAACTTCAGCAGTTATTAAAAAAATAGTTGACCATGAGAATGTTGATAACACCACCCTTTGAGAGACTCATTGAAGGCAAAAGTATCAACACAAATGAGGAAAGTTGTGATGAAAAGGATGATAATATCAGAAGAAGTTATGCCACTAAAAATATCAAATTAAAAACTTGCACATACGTCATGACACTGAAAGCACATAGGTTTAATCTGTTAGAGACTTAATTAGTTAAAAACTGATTCAAACATTCTTTTAATTGTTAAATTTATTGGGATGACATTGGTTGGTAAAAATTACATAGGTTCCAGGTGCACAATTCTACATTACATTGTCCATGCATTGCATTATGTGCTCACCACCCAGAGTCAGTTCTCTTTCCATCGCCATATATTTGATGCCCCGTCCCTACTTCCCCCACTCACATTCACCTTCTCCTCTTACCCTCAGGTAACCACTAAACTATTGACTGTCCATGAATTTTTGTTTCTTTGTTACTTTCAGTTTTATATTCCACCTTATAAGTGAAGTCATATGTTTCTTGATTTTTTCAGTCTGACTAATTTCACTTAATATGATGGTTTTAAGGTCCATCTATGTTGTCACAAATGGTTGTATTTTATCTTTTCTTATCACTGAGTAGTATTCCATTGTATAAATGTACCACAACTTTATCCAGTCACCTATCAAAGGATACTTTGGTTATTTCCACAACTTGTCAACTGTGAACAGTGATGTGATGAACCTTTGGGGTACATATATCTTTGCGGATTAAGGTTTTAAAAAGGTTATCAATAATTTTTTTTTCAAGATGTAGAAAAGATGCCCACTTTTTGTCATAAGTTATATGAAGAGAAGAAGGCAAATGTTTTGCAAACTACTTTTTTTTTTTGACACAGAGAGAGAGAGAGAGAGAGAGAGAGATACAGAGACAGAGAGAGAACTGAACTGGGGGAGCTCCCAGTTCAGCATATGGGTCCGCACGGGCTGGGGCCAGGATTCGATCCTCGGTCCCCGGCGCTACAAAGTGAGCGCTTAACCCACTGAGCCATCCCAGCTTCCACCAACTACTCTTAATAAATTCTTTTTATGAAGAAAATGCTTTAATTTTTAATGCTTCTAATGTTTTAGATTATAGTATACATTAAACAAGTATTAATTTTGATATTTTTCACTTTTCTATATAATCAAGAGTAAAAGACTTGATGTTTTGATAAAGAATTTTAAAGGTCATAGTACTATTGTAATTTTCCTGTTGATTATTGATATCACTTTGCATCGGCTTTAATGACCCCCCACCATCATGAAAAATGAGGACTACCTGTAGTCAGGTCAGACTTTAAGGATATAATGGGAAGAAAAAAAAAAAAAAAAAGTCTATAGTGTCTTCTATTTACTTACTTATTCACCATTACTATTGCTATTCTTGTCTTCCTATAAAATTGAAGAACCTTTCTGGTATTATCCTTCAGCAATCTCTGAATCTATTGGTGAAAAAAATGTATTTTTTTTTTTTTTAGTTTTAATTCATTTAAATATGTCTGTATTTTTATTTTTGAGAGAATATTTTCACTGGATATAGTTTTAAGTTGAGAGATGATTTTCTTTCAACACTATAAAAATATTGTTCCCCTGTTTTATGGCTTCAATTGTTTCTTAATTGGAAATAAATCTAATAATTTCATATAGCTGTTTACCTATATGTAATATCCAACACCTCCCCGCAACCCCCACCATTACCACCACAAGCTATTTCAGGATTTCCTTTTTCTCTTTAGTTTTTAGTAGTTTGGCTATGTTGTTCCTAACTATGATTTTCCTTGTATTCTGCTTGAATTTGCTGAGCTTGCTTGATTTGAAAGTTGATACTTTTCATTAAATCTGATCAATGTGTAGCTATTGTATTTCTCCAAATTTATTTTCTGCTGCATTTTTATCCTCTTTGCCTCTGTGCACCTATTTTAGGTAAGTAAGACTCTTTGAATTTCTCCCTGAGAAATTTGAATTTGAATCCCTGAGGCTCTGTTCACTTTTCTTGAGTCATTTTTTCTCTCTCTCATCTTAAAATCAGATACTTTTCACTGATACCTTCTCAAGTTTACTGGCTCTGCTATTATGTCCAACCTGTTGTTCAGCCCATCCAGTAATTTAAATTTTTTTAGTTATTAGAATTTTTCTTTATAGAATTGTCTTTTGGTTATTTTTAAAATTTTATTTATTTATTTATTTATGTTGGTTATTATTTATAATTTTTCATTTCTCTGCTGAGAATCCCCATCTGTTTTCTCATTAAGACTATATTTTCTTTGAATTTTTAAATTCTTTAAATGTATTTTTTTTTTTTTTTTTTTTTTTTTTTTTTTT
>PVKE010020934.1:0-26972 GCA_004027555.1 Craseonycteris thonglongyai
TCTTAGCAAATTTCAAGTATACAATACCATATATGTCATTAAATATTATAACTATACCGTACATTAGATCTCCAGAATAACCCTTAGTTCATTTACCTATGGAAGTGATTGTCCAACAGTGTTATTAGGGATAAAATTTAGTGATGAGAAATTTATGGGAATTGTAGCAGTATAGGTTTGTTTTGCTATAAGAAATCCTGTAAAAGACAATTAAATACATTTAGCTGGTAAAATAAGAAGAGCTTTTTAAATAAAAAATTATTCTTTTTTCAGTAAGATTTATTTGGTAGATATCTCTCATAAAGCAGGGGTGTCAAACTGGCGGCCCCCGAGGTAATTTTTTGTGGCTCATGATGCTCTGAAATAAAATGAAAATAGGAACAATTGTTATGAAGAAAATAGCGCTTAGGGGAGATCGAGGCAATACCGTACACACAATTCCCTCTTTAACCCTTTAACTACTGAAGACGAGTACACACGTGGCCCGGTGCCTTTCTGGGGGGCCTGTGGGCGTGTATAAACGCGCTCACTCAGTTCCACCAACGTTTGTAAATGTGATGTGGCCCGTGTGCATCTTGCCTGTTGCACCAAATGGCCCGTGTTTGAATTGAGTTTGACACCCTGGTCATAAAGTATGGATATTTTAGTATATTAGTATGTCAATTTATAATCAATAGAAAGAAAAATAAATATCTGTGAAACTATATGACTAAATATACCATTTAATTCAATGTGAAAATATTAGCCAACCTGCAAAGAAATTGGGTATAACATTTCAGGAACCTATTTTATTGCATCAAGTTAAGAGTGCCACTTTTTCTCCCAAGTTTTGCCATTTGTGTGCATGAGCTGTACATTCTTCCTTTTAAAGTTAAATGGGTAGCATATGAAAGGGGCTTTTGGACTATGAGGTATAATGTCATATCAGTGGTGCAGTAAATTGAGTACTGGGTAATAGTGCTTGAAGAATATTAATAATTCACATTTATATTCACGCCTAAACTTGCAGGCCACCTTGACACAGATCCATATACAAGTATTTTTATAAATGACTGAAGTATATAATTCAATCAAATTCAGTTATATGGTCAAGCTGATTAATTCTCATTTTGATAATTATATATGAGTAACTATGATATTCAGGATCATGCTATGTATGGTTAACCACCTGAATTAGAAAAAAAAAACCATATCTCTTTTAAATTGCATAGGACAGATTTTATTTAGCTTTGGAAGTTTGGGCTAAAGACATTTCTAAATGGCACTTGCAAAAACTGTATTGCCTTTGTTGCCAGTAAAACACAGTAAAAAGAAAAAAAAATGCATTTATTCACATCATTTTGCATGTCAAAAAATAGAAAACCAAATAAATAAATTTCAATTTTATCTTTAAGATGAATGTTTCTGATCAGCATGAATCTTTGCTTAAAATATCTTCCTTAGTAACTTTATAAATTGTCATTTGCTACAAAATTATGGTGGTTGTAGAGATGGTACAACGATATCATTGGTTCTGTTTGAGTGGTTTAATTTTCCACATCGAGGTCCCAAAGATTCCCTTTGAACTTTCTTGCTTTTTATTTGCTGAGCCAGAAGAGGAAAGTTACACGAAGGCTTGTTTTATTTAGTACTGGCCTACTGTGAAAGTTACACTGTGTGGTTCGTTCAATGAATTCAAAGTAGTTCACAAACACCTTTGAATGCCTTTATGATATAGCTAAAAAGTAGGAAACCATTCACATCATTGACCATGTGCTTCTTTCTCCCACTTTTTTTTATTGTTAAATTTATTGGGGTGACATTGATGGATATCAATTACATTGTTTCCAGGTGTACAATTCTACATTATATTGTCTATACATCGCATTATGTGCTCACCATCCAGAATTAGCTCATTTTCCATCACCATATGCTTGATTCAGCCCACTATTTTTTTTTTGTCTAAACGTAAGTAGGAATAGTATCACTAATGCCTATAGGTTCAAAAACACAATAGGACAGTGAGAGCCTTTAGTCACAGTTTTCTGGACTACCACAAGATGGGGCTACATTTTAAGTAGACGGCTATTTTGGTGGCCTAACAGAGCAAGCCCTCACCTAATTTTATTGTTGGTATTGTTGCTGCTCTTGTGAGCGGGGGAAGTACTTTGTAACCGTGCAAAGCTTAAACACTTTAGTAAATGAAATATTTTAAAACAACTCCGAAAGAGGTATTTCACTTTCCAGACGACCTGTTTTAGTGGATGTCCATACTTTTTCTTGCCAAATAGTGAGCTTGCGTTTTTGTATTTACTATATAGGTACCCTGAATTATTATTGTACTGATTATGATCTGCATCTATAACATAAAATTATACTTTTAAAGAGATTTTTGTAGCGTTCCATAAGCTATCACTTCTTAGTCTTTATTTTTTCTCCATTCTCCCCCCTCTTGTTCTTTCTCTTCCTCCTCTTCCTTTTCTTCTCCTTCTTTCTCTTTCTCTTCCTCTATCCTCTCCCTCTCTTCCTTTCTTTTTATTTCTACTTTTCTATTTTTCTCCAGTTTTTACCGGATGACTAATACAAGTATGCTAGGGGTGTTTTTCCATTTCCTATATATACCTCCTCCCACCACTGTGACTGGAAAAGGATGAACTAGCCATGCTAAGATAGAACTGAAGGAATTTTCTGAGTTGGAAAGGGTATGTACCTGAAGGATTTAAAATTTGATCATATGTGCCAAATATTGATGAAAAATCAAATTATATTGATAATCATTCATTATGCCACTATTAATTGAGCAATGGCTCTGGGCTTGGTATCAAGCAGTTAATAAGATATAAATGAATTCTTTCCTTTCAAGTCTTTCTAAATTCACAGATATAAGTTGTCATTTGATGAGTACATAGGAAAATGTATTTGCAGAACTCAAGAGCCAAGTCAAGATATGAGACATTTTCTTCACTCTAGAAAGTCCTTTTATTTCCCTTTAGCCCATTAAAGTCAGTTCTCCCTGACCACCCCCTAGCCTCAGCGACGACTTCGATTTATATTATTATAGATTAGTTCTGCCTTTTCTTGAACTTCATATAAATGAGATGTGCTTTTATTTATGTATGACTTCTTTCACTCAACGCAGCATTTTTGAAGTTTACTCATTGTTAGGTATACTGATAGTGTGGTTTTTTATTGTGAATACTCTACTGTGTAAATACACCACAAATTGCTTGTCCATTCTATAATTCATGGACACTTCAGTTGCTTACAATGTTTGACTATCATGAATAAAGATACTATGACCATTCTTATACACATCATTTTGCAGAAATCTTTTTACTTCTTTTGGATGTATTTTTAAAAATGGAATTGCTGGGTCTTAGTATAGTTATATATTTTCACTTTACAAAATATTGCCAAATAGTTTTCTAAGAAGGCTATACCATTTTGTATTCCCAACAATAGTGTAACAAATTTCTAGTTGCTTCACATACTAGACAATGTTTAGTATAACCAGTCTTAATTTTAGCCAAGCTAGTGGGTATAAAGTCATATTTCATTTTGAGAATATGTACCTAACAATACAGCTAGCGCCCTGGAGGTCATGCTGGGAAAATCTTGGGAGGTTAAAACTGAGAAGAGGAATCTTGGAAGGAGGAATAAAGTAGCATGGGGATGAGACTATGTGGTGAGAAGGGATACGTGATCAGTCTTTTCATTCTGAGCCGCCACCTAATAAAGAGACGTAAGAGTGATTAAAAGTATAGGTAGTAACAGGGAGAGACCTCAGGTACGTGGTACATTTAGTTGTCTGTAGCCAAAATGACAGCTTAAACTTTATGAGGCATCTACATGATGCAGAAATGTTGGAATTATAACTCAGAACCTCTTCTTAATCTCATTCTTAGGGTGTCTTAAAATGCTGGCCATACCCTGTTAGAGTAATTAAATCTATTTATATAAGGCATTTCATCTTGACAGGTACCCAATATTAAATATACCCTTCACACTTGGCCCTTAATTCGGACTCACTCATACATGGAATATTCTGGTTTAAAACTTCCTTTTAATTATAGCTTGGAGGGGGGAGTACTTACATATATTTATTATTTGAAATTTTTCTGTAAGGATATTATATCTTCTCTTTATGAATTGATTTATATCTGTTATGGATTTATGGATATTTATTTTATACTTTGGATTATAGTTTAATAATATATTATTTTTTCCCTCAAAATCTTCTAAATTTGGTCATTGAGTGTTCTTTTAGATTTGGCTCCAAAGAGTCCTTTTGACATACTTAGCCTCTATCTATCTATCTATCATTTATTTATTTATTTTTATTGTTAAAAATTTTTGGGTGACAGTGGTTGGTAACAGTTACATAGTTTCCAGGTGTACAACTCTATATTACATCATCTATGTATTGCATTATGTGCTCACCACCCAGAATCAGCTCTCCCTCTATCACTATATATCTGGTGCCAGATATTTATTTTTCTTCTTAGTGCTTCTTTACTTTCTGGCACTAGAAGATACTTTATAATCATTTTGTATTTTCCCTGTACTAGCCCTGGTATCAGCCATTTCTCCAAGAATCTCTAGTTCCTTTTATTGGAAAATCGTATTTTGAAACCAAGATCTAAATACTGGTCTGCTTATTGCTGCTGAGATGTGACTGCCTCTAGGTGCTCTCTGAGACAGAGCTAGGAAATGTATGTCTGTATACTCAAAATGTGTACCCAGCTATCTATTATGTATCTATTTATTTACCTTCAACTTGAGTTCATACCACAGGGATCCCCTAGACTTCCCCTTTGCTTACTTGTAATTTTTCTCTGATATAAGAAACCTAAATCCTACTTATATTCATTTATTTATTTTTGCAATTCTACTAAATATATAAAGTAGTTCCAGAATGAATTGATATTTTTATGAGAAACAAATTTACTGACTAGCATACTGTGTTTATGTACAGTTCTTTTTGTTGTTAGTCATATACTTTTCAGTCAAAACACCATTTTCTTAAGTTAATTAGGTAAATTTCTTTTCCCCCCATACCACCTTTAGTGGCGTTATGTTACACATGTATAATACAAAATTTATATGCCAATCAATTTCAGTATAAAGAGGCTTATTTTTCTTTTTGTTGCTATTCCTTTATTTAGTACTATAAGAAGTTATGGTATATAGCTATCCTTTCTATTTTGAAAAGATTTTTAATATTAATAGTCAAAGTACAATTTTCATGGGTAGAGTAGCTGAGCATGAATTTGAGCGCTGACTCATAACATTTAAAATCTTCCAGAAAATCTAAGTTATATTATAGAGGGTTTTTTGTTCATTTGTTTGTTTTTTGTTTTGTTTTTTAAAGATTTATTTATATTGTTTTTGAGAGAGAGAGAGATACAGAGACAGAGAGAAGGGGGAGGGCCCAGAGCAGTCCCCATAGTTGCACATCATTGGTTTTCCACATAGTTTCATTCCACAAGTGAGCACGGGGCTGCACAGGGCAGGAACTGGGCCGGGGTCTCACCCTGGTGAGAACCAAATTGGGGGCACTCCCCAGTTCAGCATATGGGTCCACACAGGTTGGGGCTGGGATTTGATCCTTGGTCTCTGGGGCTGTAAAGTGAGAGCTTAACCCACTAAGCCATCCCGGCTTCCCTGTTTTGTTTTTTAAATGAGCAGAATTTTTTACCATGGGTTAGGAAATACCTTGGCATGAAATACAGAAAGACACACCAGTATTATGAAAGAAAAAAAAAAAGATAGAAAATACCTGCCCTGTGCCAGATATTTCTCCTCTGTTGCTCCTTTTGGTAGGTCCCAGAGACTTGCTAGACCATTGAAATACCTTGTGCTGATTTTTTAAATGGCTGAGTTATGTTTTGATGTTTATTTTTTCAGAAGAGTCTATTATTCTTCATGTCTCCTCCTTCTTCAAGATTTTAATCTAAAAACTCTCTCTACCACAAGCCCTTCTTCTACTAATTCTTTGGACTCTACTTGTAATTATTTATCATTCTTTATCTTTTTTTTTTTTTAAAGATTTATTTTATTGATTTTTGACAGAGAGAAACAGAGACAGAGAGAGACAGAGAGAAGGGGGAGGGCCCAGAGCAGTCTCCATAGTTGACATTAGTTTTCCATATAGTTTCACTCCACAGGCGGGCACAGGGCTGCGCAGGGCAAGAACTGGGCTGGGAGTCTCCCACATAGGCCCGGGCAAGAACTGAACTGGGGACACACCCCAGATCAGCATGTGGGTCCGCCTGGGCCGGGGCCAGGATTCAATCCTTAGTCCCCAGGGCTTCAAAGTGAGCACTTAACCCACTGAGCCATTCCAACTTTCCCCATCCTTTATCTTTTTAATGCTTCCTTTTGACCACAGTCATGCACCTTTTAATGACTAGGACATGTTCTGAGAAATACATTGTTAGGCGATTTTGTTGCTGTGTATCATAGAACTTAAGTACACAAATATGGAGGGTATAGTCCACTACACACCTAGGCTACATGGTATATGGCCTACTGCTCCTGGACCACAAATATGTACGTACATTATGTTACTGTACTGATTACTGTCATCAGTTGTAACACAATGGTAAGCATTTGTGCATCTAAACATAGAAAAAGTGCAGTAGTGGTATAAATGATAATAAATGGTTCACCTCTATAGGGCCCGTATCGTGAATGAAGCTTGCAGGACTGGAAGTTGTTCTAGGTGCGTCAGTGAGTGAGTAGGGAGTGAATGTGAAGGCCCAGGACATTCACGCACACTTTTGTAGACATTATAAACACTGCCTGGCTTTGCTTCCTCTGACAGAGTCAGAAAAAGAACATGGAAGCTGCCCGTGCTGCTCCGTGAACAGGGATGTGGGCTGGATTGATGGGAAATGTGGAGGAGAAACTGGCTGTGTGAGGCATAGATCACCGTAATAGTGACTGTCAGGAGAGAATGGAAGGAGCCTGAAGACCTGTAGTCATAGTAGAGGCAATTGCTATATTGAAGAATAGCAAACATGCCATCTTTTATGGATTCCTGTTTTAATAAGAAACTATTTTATATAAAATACAAATAAAATAAATCATGAAATTAATGTTTAATAGAAAGAATGCTTCTTTTACACCAAAGAAATAACAGCCCATTTTTCTCTGTTCAGTATAAATAAGTTAAAGGTATAATGAAGAGAATATGCAAAGCACTTCTATTCACACATTTAGGTTTCTTATAACAAATGATTGAAGTAAATTCTTTTTTTTGTATGTATAATTATCAATTCAAGCATGAAAGTACCAATAATTTGTTCCAACCTGTCAGTTTACTCATCAGGAACATATTTATTTTGTATCTCAGAAACCAGCTACCAATAACTTGAAATAAAGAAAAGATTGTTTTTCTTTATGAAAAGAATGCATAGCTTTGTTCTGGAGTATTGGATATTTCCAAAATCTAATATCAAGTTGTTATTGACTACTGTATTCCAGTGAATTTGAGTGACAACATAGCTTTGCCAATATTTCTCAAATATTTGCTTAATTCTCAAAATATAAAGGATATTATAATCTATTTTATGCATTGGCACTGCAGTTTAGTGATTAATATTTACAGTTTCTTAAATCTGCCCCAGATTTCATAGAAATTATATTATGCCATTTATGCAATAAGAATAAGCTATTGTTTTTGCTAATGGAAAATTACCAACAAAAAGCAAAGGTGTTCATTTTTTGAAATAGGACACCAAGTAGAGCTGGGAACAACTGAGGAAGAAATTCTGCTAAAATAATTGGAAATCAAGGACACTGAGAATCTATGACCTCATCAGCCTGGAGACAATTAATTTTATTATGGTTCATTACATAATCTCCTGGAAACACAAGCAAATGTGAATTAAGAGAAATAAAGAAGCAACAACAACAAAAAACTATGGCTAGAGAACAAGTTGAGCATTTTCCTTTGATGGCTTTAATGCTACTTGAGTTTCAAAAATACTTCAGTTATCTTCTGAAAAAAACATTTTATAAGTAATCCATTGCGATATTTGGATGAGGCGTTTGCATTTACACTCTATTTAATCTATTTAAACTACTTTGTGAGGAGCTTTTGAAGTTGCAGATGGTGGCTGCTGCCTTATGAAAATGGAATGTGTGTGTGGGGGGGAAAGTTGGGCATAACTTGATTTCAAGACTTTTTAGAATTTGTTTTCTCATCCATAACTAGTGAGCACTCTTAGTTGTGCTGTCTCTGAACAAAAAACCTACTCGTTAAAATGTTCAGTAATATATTAATCAGTGTTGTCCCCTAAGATGCTCAAATACTCTCTCTCCACTCCTGTTGGCCAGTCTTTGTTCTAGGATTGTATTTATTGCTGACCACATGCTGTCCCCGCTTGTATACTGTACAGTCATCTTTACAAATCGCAGTATCCACACAACCATCTGTCTTTCTCTATTCTCGCTTCTAATACCTTCTGGGCCTGGCTGATGGCACTATCAAAGTATATATTAGCTCTGGGCTACTAGATGACAAGAAATTCCTGAGAGCCAATCTTTTCAGTTTGTGTGGATGAACATTCTCTTTTACTTGTTGAAAACCAAGCAAGCTCAAATTCTTTCTCTGATTGATCAGGGCAGTGTAGTAGATTGAATGTAAGAGTACATATTTGGTCTGAGTCGAGATGGGGTGATTTTTCTTGACCAATCTGGTTTAGAGTCCTCTTCACTGAGTCAATCAAGTTACTGGCTTAGAACACCGAATGAAGGATTTGGGGATCTGTTAATCCAAGACTGACCCTAGCACAGAAGTGGCATGTATAGGGTCTTTTGGGGATTCCACGAAAAAGTAGTTTCTGTAGAGGGGTCACTTTTCCTCTTACTGGTTTATTAATGACTGATGTGCTTTGGAAATTGTCCATTTTAGACCATAAGCTGAAAAAAGGTGGTGATGTACTTTATTGACCTTGGATTATGTTCTTGGACAATTTCATAGGTAGATAATTATATATGTAGATATACAGATACTATATGGATCTATAGATCTATATGTCTGTATATCTGTATCTATCTATATCAGGTATGCCCCAGATTTGAATGATAAAAAAATGGTTGTATGTGTGTGTGCACATGTGTGTAGGGGGAGATCTTGAAGAACCTTAGTTTTAATGGTATGCAACTGATTTCCTGAACAACTGAGGCAGTCTGCCTGCAGGCTTATGTTCTTGGGAACAATGGACTGTACTGATGAATGGGAAGTTTCTCTTGATCTGTACAATACTTTTTTAATGTTACTTCCTAGGTCAAAAAGTGAAAAAGATTTTTTTTCTTGCTTCATTGACTGCCAGACAAAGTCCACAGCAAGCCCTTTCCATCTTTACTCTCTTACTGTATTTCTCATCATTCTTCAATATCCATTCTTTGATCCAGTTTATATAGAATACCAGGTATTTACAAATACAACATACTCTCTCCTTTCTCTATGCCCAATTCATTCATATACAGCCATCAAATTTCACTGATTCTTGAAAGGCCAGTTCAGTTCCCATTTCCTTCCCTTGGAGACATCTAGAGTTCATTTTCCTTTTTCTGGAAATATTATACTTATTTTTCACATGATATCTGATCTGATACTATTTTGTCTGATTCATTTAACTTATGATATTATGCAACTTTCTCTTAGGTTTATTAGAGTGTAAATTCTCCAAAAGCTGGGACCATGTCTTATAATGTCCACTGTGCTTGGTTTAATGCTAATTTGTCCATATCCATGGGTATGGATAAATTAACTTAGCCAGGATGGGGATGTCTAACTAGATTAAGGCAAACCTATTCTTATTACCCAAGAAAACAACTCAAATGCTATTTTCAACGAATTACGAGTTAAATGTTTCTTTCCCTCCTCAAGGAACACTGTTTTTTTGAGATAACTTTATAAAATAGAATTATAAAATGATATTTTGGTGCTAAGAACCCTACCTGTGACCAAATACGTGCCACTGGAGCATGAACATGCCTTCACTTCTTTGCATGCCTTTGTTTCTCTATCAACAAAATGCAAGAAAGTACCTTCTTTCCCCTGCTTGACAATAGAAATTATAGGAAACTATAAATGCTACGCTAGCATTTCTTGTTCTTTTCAAAGAATAGTTACCAAGATTTCAGGGTCAGTTTTTTATTTTTATTTTTTGTTTGAAAGAAGGAGAGAGAGAGAGAGAGAGAGAGAGAGAGAGAGAGAGAGAGAGAGAGAGAGAGAGAGAGAGAGAGAGAGAGAGAGAGAGAGAAAGGAGGAGAGAAGAAGAATAGAGAGAGACTAGTGGGGAGGGCCCAGAGCAGTTTTCATAGTTATACATCTTTAGTTGTGACATAGTTTCATACCACACAGGGGAATGTGGGGCTGCACAGGGTGGGAGCTGAACTGGGGGCCTCCTGCATGGAAAACAAGAATGGTCGCCACCATTTTGGTGGTGACCAGTTATGTTGCAGTTCAGCACATGGATTTGCATGGGCCAGGGCCGAGATTCAATTCCTGGACCTCGTTTGCAAGGCAAGTGCTCAACCTGCTGAGCTATTTATTCCAGCATCCCCTCAGGGTTAGTTTAAAAAATAAAATAAAAAAAAAAAATCTTCTAAAAATATTTTATGTGCTATTATTGTTTTGCTAAACTACCAACATATATAGTCCTTGGTAAAAAGATTATATGTATAAGAAATATAAAAAAAATAGTTTATGCCTTTCCAAATCTATCCAAATTATTTTGTTTCTTATTATGCACTCAACACTAAGTTGATAGATAATTAATGAGCTGAAACATTATACTTTCTTTTAATTATAGAACAATACACTACACATAAATCACACTTTAGGTAACATTCTGTACTCAAATATATTTTAGCAGAAAAATGACATTAAGATGCATCATTTTCCTTTTACATTTGTAAGCTGACTGTTTATTTGCTCATTTAGAGTCTGTAATCAAGAGAAAGGGCAGCTTTTCTGAGAACTTGGGAAGGGCTGAACAACCTGAGGGTCAGTTCTCAAACTTCTTTTATGAGTCACAAGGTCCTGGGATGCTATAATGACTGAATGGGGTGGGGAGGGACATTTTCAAAGTTTGCGGGAAACACAGCAATTCTTAGCATTTGTTGAAAAAGGAATGATCTCTTAGCTTGAGGTAGTTTATAGTTTTAGCATTGGATTGGGTTGCATTATTTCAATTACTTCATATATTTGTGAAGGTAGCTTTTTGAAAGTTATTGCAATAAAAAGCAAGAACCACATGGATATCAATGTGGAACAAACAGAAAATGAGAGTGGCAATTTCTATTCTCATCCTAAGATTTGAGAAGCTATGCAGTGCCCAACTTAATTAATTGGTTCTAATAATTAATTAAATAATTTTAGTTATTTAAAAATGAAATTGCATATCACTTTACATGTATTTTCAAATGCTGCTACGTTGTTAGCACAGAAAGGCTTATTAAATTGTGTGGGCGCAACTACCTTATAGAGTGAATGGTTAGGTATTTCTTTTGGTCTAGGGTGCTGTTAAAAATTATTTAGAAACCTGAAAACCAAGGAGAGTTGGAAATTTTCTTCTGTGAGATAGAAATGCAAAGACCTTATTGGATTGAGCAGAGATACGAGGTCCAGTTTATGCCCACACAACCTGGAGAGAAACACAGAGTCTCTTGTAGGGTCTTGGTGCAGAGGATTTGAGCTTTGGAATGACTGTCATTGCACTTATATGTTGCTTATCTGGAAACAAGGATTCCTCTCGCCTGTGGCCCTAAGAAGACTTCATGTGAATTAGAGAAATGGAATATTTTTTATTTTAGTTCACCATAGTGGTGCAGATATATAGATGCCTGTCCATTTTTATATACCACAAGAGGAATTAATGTTCCTTTTGCTCCCTATGAGGAGAACTTACAAAAATGAATGAACATGTTTTAAAGTTTCACATCTTTTGGTGGAGGAATGTTTCAGAGTTATTTGAACTCAGACTTGTTATTTTTGTCTTGAAATCATTTATTCATTGCTGAAGTGATCATTTCAACATCCACTTAAAATATTTTCCAGAAATGATTATAGCATGAGTATAAATTGTGTTGTGTTTTTAAATTTCTTAAACAGAAATTTCTCCTGTTAATTGCTTTAAGGGCTCTAAGTGCATCGCCATTTAACCATCAGTAGTAACATTTTGTTAATGTTTATTTTATATCTAGTGACAAGTGCACATTTCATTCTTAATGTTAAAACTTTTAAGAAATCTAGTATTTACATTAAAATTGGATTAAAAAATAGATTCATGATTTTAAAATAATAAATAATAGATTGCATATTTACAACAAATTGAAAATATTTATGTAAATGTCAGTTAACATTAACAAGTTTATATCAGGACATTCTTATTGATAATTCATTCTTATTATTGTTAGCTGTCAAGCTTAATAAGTTGCAGACAGGAAGATATAATTCCTTTCTATAATATAATAAGGCAGACAGAAGAATTAGGTTATGAAAAGACAGGGAGATGGTGAACATCTAACCAAATACAATTGAATTGAAATTTTTCTTTTTTATCCATTTAATTCTGTGGGCCATGTTCATGCAGCTTCATGAAAGAACATTTTAGGCAGTCGAGGGAGGGATTTGCAGGAGAATTGCATTCTCTTAAAGAATGCAGTTAGGATTGCAAAGAGAGGCTGTCCTTGTGATGTGAGAGAGGTCATTTTTCTAGGCATAAGATATGTCTCTAGGCACAAGAAAATGATTAACTCCACAAATAGCAAAATTTGAAAATATTGGGAGTTGGTTGATGATATCCTAGAGATTTTACTCAACCCTTTTAATTTAGAGGTGAGTATTCTGTGTCCCAAGGAGATTTTAAGCAGCTAGCTTTCGGTCACATGGCTAGTTATTAGTAGAGCAGCTACTACAAAGTAGACCTACTGCATAGATGGATGCTCTTCCATGACATTGTGTTCCAGGGAATAATTCCAACATGCTATTTATGGATGGATGTCATGCTTATTTGTAATGCAGCAAGCCACTCACATGGTGATTTTAATTCATCAGATTAGCTTTTCTTGAATGTTTAGGACATTTGAGGACAATTAGAAGAGAGGTAGGCAGGAATCGTGTTTCAGTGGAAATAACATGGGCTTAGGAGTTAAGACTGGAGTTCTGACTAATATTTATCAGCTTCATGACCTTGGGGAAGATATTTCAAATCCCCATGCAAGATATTACCTATTTGTAAAACCAGGAATATACGTTCTATTGTGGTGCTGTAAAGATGAAATGAAACAACAAAGAAACAGACGCTGGTCCATTGCAGGTTCTCAACAAATGTTGCATTTACTTAAATAGGTTTGGAAGGCAAAGGTTTGGAAATAATTAGGAAAGCAAAAGGTAGAAAGAAGTATTTAGGCAAATAATTAAAGGCTATAATGGACCACTATTGAATCACTTACGGACAAAACAGTGCTTATTAATAGACATATAAGACAATACTGTGGTCTGCAAAATATGTAGAGAAGGACACAATCTTCCTATATAATCTGCACCTAATATCTGAAAAAGCACTTCAACTTAAAAAAGTTGTATAGACAGCTAATGATAGTATGGACAAAAAGACTGGGAATTATAGGACATATTGATTTGGTCTCTATCAGAGGAAGATGAATTTCTGCCATACATGGTTCAGAGTTCAAACCCATGTATAGCCACATAAGAAAATATTATTGTCTGCCAGAGGCACCAAAAGACACTAATTACTTTCCCGCTTTCTTGCTTTCTTGGATATGGCGGTGTCAAAACAAGGCAGCCATTCCATTAATTCATAAGTATCTTTCCGGTCCTAAGTGTTTCATTGACTTTCTTGTTTTTCTTTATTTCCTCCCCGCCCCTGTCCATGTTTGATTAACACATCTCCTATCCCTGCAGGATGGTTTTACGATGAAGTATAAACAGAATGGAGTCACATTGTCTTCCATGTGTCCTTTTATATAGGAACAAAGAGTTAATTCTCAATTTGATACTAGCCTTAATATTTAGTTTTACTTACAAAACCTTGCAGGGGTATGAAGCACAGGATCTCCACTCTTATTTGTTCACCATCTTTCACTCCGAAAGTATTCTTGCCCTCTTTCAGAAAGAGAGTATAAGAAAGTGGGAGGTTTAGATGGATCTCACCCAGGGAACATGTACATAGGATTAACCTGCAGGTGAGAAGTAGGTGTGCATGTGTAATTTTCTGGGTTAGAGATTCAGAAAAACTTGTCCTAGTTAAGAATTCACTGGCTGCTGTATTTTTTTAGTGAACTTGCTTTAATGTTACATATGCAGTCCCTGTGAGTTGCCAGATTGATGTAGATGGACGACAGGGAGAGATTTTCTCAGCCTCCTGATACCAGGCAAGAGCTCTGCTCCAGGGCGCGTGTATGCAGATGTTGCAGGTTTCCTTGCTGGAGACTTGGATGAAAAGATAATTGGGAAAGAGTTTGGAGCTCTTAAATGCAAAGCATTTGGAGACTGAGGACTGATTATAATTTTTATTTGAATTTGAGGGTGGTGAACTGTCCTTAACTACATACTTCTCTGGGACGGATGAAAATCAAATTACATGAGGCAGAATAAGTGCAGGGAGTTTATAAATAGCAATCCTATATTTACACAATAGTTGTTTTATGTTTAAAGAGGAAAAAGTTACCATCTTTATAAAGGTAAAGATTCTGCTTTAAGGAGTCCTTTCCATTGCTTGCTTGATCAGTCTGCAGTGAGTCCTCAGGTGCCCTCATCAACTTCACAAACCAAATGCATTCCTGCAGTCCCCTATTCCAGAAGGAGATTGGGCTTTAAAGAATTTATTAAAGCACAATACACCCAGCAGGACTGTTAATTTGTGGGCCTGAGTTCACGCAAGTTTCTTTTTCTAACATCAGAGCGTAAACTCTTCACTTTCAGTGGACTACACTTTTCTAAAGTGTTTGGATTTCTTTCACTAGTTCTAAGGCTTTAGTTTTTAAAAATTTTATTATTATTATTTTTAATGGAGAATAGGTTATTCCTATTCTCTTCCTTTAAACATTTTTTAATTCAAGCATAGAACACAGCATTCTTCATATTGAGAGTTTTTGAACCCTGCTCCTGAACAGAAATACCAAGGGAAACCCTTGAAAGTCATGCAGATGATGGACTGCCTATACCCAGGCCTCCATTTGTTTATAGTTTAAAACTCAGTGGGAAAATCACGATCAAAGGCAGGCTAACTCATACAGAAAATTTTAAGACCACTTCATTTGGCTAGTTCTATAAAGAGTCTTTGATTCAAACTGTTCAGAGACCAAAAATGTCCCATAGGTTTAGAGTTCTTTCTGGCAATAAACTTTCGGTATAAACAGGAAGACTCTTGGGCCTCTTGTAAATTTTGGTAACAAATAATACTCATTGCTCAGCACTCAGTCATTTTGACTTTGAGACAAGAGTTGGGACAATTAAAATTCTGGTCTTACGTTCATTGCAAAGGTTATTTACTATTACTGTAATAGAACATTTGTGTGTGTACGCGCACATGCGTGCCAGCAGTTTATTTTAAAAAATGTGAAGGCCCTAGTGCTGTTTAGTATTTAGATCCTTTAGACTCTAAAGAACTTGGCAATTACATCATCGTTACTAAAGAGGAGAACTAAGAATTCTAACTTATGCTGTGATAAATACTGCACAGCAAGAATATTAATCCATTTCCCCAAAGCTGGAATAATATAATTTTCAAAGGAACCGTCCATTGTATTTCAAAAAAAGAAAAGACCAATGAAACTTTTTTTTTTAGCAGAATTGATTATCCTTTATGATAAAAAGTATAATTGTATCTAATTTCCAGTGGAAACAAATGCATATAGAATTAAGTGAAGTAATGTGCAAGTCAACAGATTAATAATAATAATGTAATAACAATTTTTAAAGAGTCCTGAATTTCTTACCACCTTGCTCACCAGGCTGAGAAAATATATATATTTGAAGAACATGAGTGATAACACACATTTTTAAATATCTTCAGCGCCAATTTAAAGTCTGAGAATCAAGCATGTCTTTGAATCAATTTGAGTGGATTTTTCCCCCTCCAAATTACAAGGAAATCTCAGAGACCATTTGTATTTATTTGGACACTCATTAACAACTGGGAAGATTTAGAGTTCAAAGCAAATTGGGGTTGGAGTACAGCAAAGGTTTGTTTTTTCTTGTTTTTTTTTTTGTTCTTAAACACAATCTACAAGCCCCTCTGCCTTCCCCTGGGAGGGACCAGGCATTAAAAACAAACAACCAAACAACCAACTAACCAACAAAAAACAAAAAGAAAAACCACGTTGGCATCTGTATAGTTGGGAGCCAAAGAGAGCCCCTGAACTTTTCTTTCCGGGGAAGGGTACTCATCTACTTCGCTGCAGGGAGACGTGCAGCCTGAGACCCTTCTTGCCCGGGCACTCCGGTTTGCCCCCCGCTGCCCTGTCTTTCAGATCGAGTTGCAGGTGTTTCTGGAGCTGAAGCAAGCGCGGTGGGGTGGGCCGCTGGGTCGCCGTGCGGCCAGCTTGGGAATGGGGCAGCTCCCGCAAACTCCCCGCAGGAGCCGAGCTCACGCTGCGGCGAGTCTGTGCCCGGGTTTGGCACGCAAGCCTGCTCCCACTGCCCTTAGCTTCCCGAGCAGCATCTTGCAAACAGATCGCGTGCTGGCGGCAAAGAGCCGGGACAGTGAGGGCCCCGGGAGCGCTCCCCGGTCTCCCCGCAGCCCGGTCTTCGGCAGTGGAGTCTGCGGAGGAGCTGCTTCCTCCCCCGCCGCCCAGCCGTGGCCGCAGGTGGCAGGCGGAGCTGTCCAGCACTAGCGCGGAGCCAGGAGCCCCGCGCTGCCAGCCTGGCCGGCGCTCAGCGACAGGGCTCGCGCCCCGGGCAGACAGTCCTCAAGTCACCGCCGCCGGGCCCTGCGGCTTCCCGGGGCGAGGACATTCGCCCCCCGAGGGCAGCGCTAGGAGGATGGGTGCCCACATGTTGCCCCTGCCCCTCCCCTTGTAAGCTCCTCTGGAACGGGCAGGCTGAACCGCTCGGCCTTTCCCCCCAAGCCCCAGAACTTCCCTAATAAACTCGGGACGAAGGCAGAAAAAGCACAAACCCGGGCCCTGCTACTCCCCCGCCCCCCACTTCGCGCCCTCGGGCTTTCGGGGAGGCTCCCGAGGGGCTTCTGCCCCCGGCCGCGCACTCCCGCCAGCGCAACGCCGGCCGCTGGTCCTCCCGCGCCGGGGCCCTTCGCTCTGCCCCTCGCAACGGTGCGCTCCTCGGAGGCGGCGGCGGGAGCGGGGAGGGCGCGCAGAGGACGGCCACGAAGTGTCCTCGTTGCTCCCGAAACGTGGCGACAGGCGAGGCACAGACTCCCAATGAGTGTGATGACGACACGTGATACCGGCGGAGCGAGCGCAGGGGGGTGGGGCGGGGGGCAGATAAAGGGAGACGGAGGAAGGCGGGCAGCTAGCAGAGCGAGGTGGGAGGAGAGAGGGGGAGCGGGGCGAGCGAGGCGCGCAGGCGGCAGAAGCCTCCGTCTCCCGGCCCGCCCGGGCCGCAGCGCACCCGCCCCGATCCTCCCCACGAGCGGGGGCGCAGCGATGCGCCGACCCCGGCGCTGATCGGCCCGCCCGGTGCCCAGCCCAGCCCGGCCCGGCCCGGCCCGGCGGCACCATCGCCCGGAGCCCGGGCCCCAGGGTGCGGTGGCGCCCAAGTTCCCGCCATGAGCAGCCGGCTTTGGGGGCTCCGCCGCTCCGGGGACACCCTCCCGGCCGAGCGCGATCGCAGCGCCCCGCGGTCCCGACGCGCCTGATACGGCCGCTTGCGGGTCCCGCCGCCGCCCGCGCTCCTGCCACCTCGGCCGCTGCAGCGCCACCAGCAGCATGTCTCGAAGGAAGATTTCGTCCGAGTCCTTCAGCTCCCTGGGCTCCGACTACCTGGAGACCAGTCCCGAGGAGGAGGGCGAGTGCCCCCTGTCCAGGCTCTGCTGGAACGGCAGCCGGAGCCCTCCCGGGCTGCCCGGTCCCCGCTTGGCCGCCGCCGCTGCCGCCCCGGCCGCCTCTGCTGCCGCCGCCGCCGCCGCCACTGCCGGGGCCAGGAGGGCGCAGCGCCGGAGGCGGGTCAACCTGGACTCGCTGGGCGAGAGCATCAGCCGCCTGACGGCGCCCTCGGTGAGCAGGGGCAGGAGGGCCTCCGGCCGGGAGGGAGCGCGGGCATCGGAAAAGTTGGCGCCAGGCAAGCCCGGCGTGCGCACCGCGCCCCACCACTGGGGGGCGCCCCGGCCTCGCCCCGCCGGGTCTCGGGTTCCGCCTGGCCCAGGGAGGGAGCCGGGCGCCGGGGCTCCCCCAAAAGAGGGCAGTAGATCCCGCGAAAGGAGAAAGACGTCATGCATCCGGGGTCTCCTGATTTGGGGTCCTGTCTGCCCACCTCAAGCCTTGCACCCCTACTTGACCCTGACGGCCCCGGGCGCCTTCACACCCACCTGTTTTCTTTGCCCCAAAGTTTCCCAGGCTCTGTGTTCTGCAGTCCCCATTTCCAGCAGTGTTTCATCTCTGTTTTCCCAAAGGGGCCTCCACCCCTTCCAGGAAGCTCTTCCTCCCCCCCCCCCTTTTTTTTCCCACACTCAAGTCTTGCTCTTAGCGTGACCTCCTCTGACATCTCTGAATTCCACATGCTATCTGCATTCTGTGTTGCGTTCCTTCCTCCAGCCTTCAGGAACTGGCCGTCAGATACTTTCTGATGAAGAAACCTCAAATCGCTTGTATTCTCCACATCCCATGTTCCCTCCACCCCCGTGTGTGTGTGTGTGTGTGTGTGTGTGTGTGTGATCCACTGATCATGTCTTGGCTCAACCTTCTCTGGGCAACCCTAATGTCTGGTTTTCTAAACCTCACTGGTATTTCCTGCACCCGTACCCCAGCCCTTCACTTTCTGATCCCTGAATTGTTCAGTGCCTCCCCTCTCATCTTTTCGTGCCTTCCTTATATTAGGACCTTGGAAGTATCCATTGAGTCAGTGCCTTCCCAGCCCTCTAAACTTGTGCTCCTTCTGGGATGTCTGTATCAGCAGATCCAGGTTTCCCCCAGACTCCTCCTTCCTCTAGGCATCCACCCAGAGCACCTCTGCTCATCCCTGCTCAGGCATTTCAGCTACCCCTGTCTTGCACAATATGCAGGAAGGCCAGACCTCTGCTCCAGTCTTTCTCTGTCTGTGGGACCTCTATTTTGGAGCAGTCCACACCACTGCAGACAGAGTCGGAAGGAGATGCAGAGTCAAACCTCCATCTACCTTTGTATTCTCACCCTGACCATGTATACAAGGATTTCAACTCCTGACAGCACCTTTACCTATTCTCCCCTGACAATTCTACTTCTTTGAAGTTTCCAAAGTGAATCTGAACATTGATCTTGTTTAACTACTCTGGGGTCTCTCATTGGAAGGTACTCTTGGTCTTGCACTTGATGGTAGGAGGGACCTGAGAAGGAGTGGGATCCTGAGGGACTGGGTACTAGTCCCAGACAGTCCTACAAAGATCCTGGTGGCTTTTGCTTTAATAGAGGATGGCCTTTTCTTTTAGCAATGAATCTACTCTTTGGTCATCTTCCTTTTTCTTGTACATTTTCCCTTTGATTTACCTTTCTGCCACTTCTTCCATTGCTAAGCTAGGAAACAGAACTCCGAATGGGTTGGCTACTGTTTGCTCTTCTTCACTGCAAATACTCCCAGGGAGCATAATTTTAGGAACCACTTGTTAAATGTTCTTTTATAATATAAGCCTTTATTCAAAGGCTCCCGTATTCCCGTGCATCTGTAGTTTTGTGTCAGTACTCAAAGTAACATTTGTGCAATATACTAATGCTTTAGTACCACAGATTCACATATGAATACAATGATTTTACTAACTACAATGATTAGCTTCGGGGGAGTTGTTTTTATAATCCCAGAGTTTTCTTCTTGCCTACAAATCAGAATTTACAAATTTATAAAAAATAATGACAATGTCCCCCCAGTAATGCCAATTTAACTTAAGACTATTCTCAACAACTTTTGTGAAGAGTAGATAAAATAAACAGAACTCAGGTATTTACTATGAGCATAAAAGGGAGGAAATACTTTGTGATTTTTTTACCTTTTAATGACTCTGGCTTTTTGATGGACAGTAAGCATCTACCCAGGTAATGGTTTTCAAGATAAGAAACTTGAAAATAATTACAGTGGTCTAATATATGCAACAACTAGATATACTTTCTATGCTGTAATTCATTTCTATTTTGTCAACTTAAATGCTGAGAACATACAGGTGAATATAGTGTAAACATTTTCAACATCATTAGGCATGTATAAATAAATTCGCAGTGACTAGCCATATTACCCATAGACACAGTAACACAAAGAAAAAAGAGGTTACATTTATTTCTTAATAAAAAAAGTGATTTATGTCTGTGATTCCCCACCCCTCATTTTCTTTTGTTGGCAAATGAGAACATTGCTGCAAAAAGTTTTAGCAGATTCATTCTTCTACATTGTCCGCAGTCTAAACTTCTCTGAAAACACTTTCAGAGACAGATTATGTGCGATTCTCTTATCAGAGCCAAACGACTTAAAAAAAAAAATCTCTGAGAATAACCATTACCAGCCTCTTAGATGAAAATTTCTACTTGTATTTAGTGCTCCGTGCTCTCTTGCATTCTGTCACTGTGTGCTTTAGGAAAATATACTTGCTATGGAAGCTCCCTGCTTAGTCGTCTCTCTGTGGAATGTCTCAATCACTGGAGATTTTTTTCTTTATTCAGAATAATGTGCAGGTAGGAAAATGGAAATGAATTTAATAAGTACTAGAATATTGCCAAGTATTTAAGCTGATTATTTGATCAATGCAATGTTCAAACTCAGGTTTTTGATATTTTAAAAGTCATTTTTATATACATCGGTGTTGGCTATAAAGATTGTAACACTTGGTAGCATTTTAATAATAAAAGTAAATTGAACTGGTGAAATTGAAAAATAAATTCCAGAACTCAGAAGACCTGGTTCTCATTCACTATGCCGTGGACAACTAAACCTTTCTGTATCTCTGGGGTTATTATTTTAACTCTTTAGTCTCCTTCTCATCTGTAAGATATTATACTTAGGATTCCTCTCTGTTCTGGGATGCTACGGACACATATATATTGTCAAACTTTTGATAAACTGTCATGATGGCATCTGAAAGAAAAACAAACACATATTAAGAGTTTTAAAACATTGAGGAAAGTGGATTACTTTCTTAAGTAGGGGCATCAACGTACTATTCTACCCAATTATTAAAAAATATTTGAGAACCTATCATTGTGCAAAACACTAGCAATACAATAGTGCCCCCCCAAAAGAAATCCCCAGTTTTTGATCTCATGGACCCTCTTTAAGTATAGCCTTTGTTTTAAGGAAACTATATATAGGGAAAACATAAGAACACCAGTCATCTTGGGGATGTCTAAGGTAAGTTTTAGTTATCCTCTTCAGATAGTTTTGTTCTCTGTGAATCTCTGGAATGCAGCCATACCAATAAAAATAACCCTAGACCTGACTGAAGATGCATAAATCACATATTATTTAGTTTGCAATAATTTACTTGGGAACACATATGGAGAAACAGCTGGGGATTTCACATCAAGGGTGAATTTAGTAACTCATTTATTTATTTCTGTTTTATTCTTGGAAATGAGAATTGCTTAGAACCTAATCACTCGCACAGTGGTTTGGGGTATGCTAATATCAGCCTGTCAGTGAAGAAATTCTGGAAGACCAGTTCAAGGGCAGAGCTTTCTTGGGGTTCTTGTTGGAGCGCTACTGGGTGCTACAACATCACAGGTGGCTTTGAGGACTTCAGAAGCTATAGAGAACAGAATGGCAGGAAAAAAAGTGACAGAACGGGATGGCAGATCAAGGTCAGAACGCTACTGACGTAGGGGATAATCCAAGAAACTGAGCAAAGAAAAAATGAAGGGAAGCCTGGATTCAAGTAGCAAACAAAGGGAAAATGGTTTCATTATTTTGGGAAAGGAACTGGTATTGATACAAGCCTATGAAAAAGTAAAGGGATATAAAAAATACATGTTTAGCCTCTTCTGATAATAGTTAACTTTGACATGAGTAAACTGTTAAAAAAAAAAAGCCTTAAAAGTGTGAAAGTAACTAGTATGTAAATAATGAAAAATATATAAATACATTTGTGATGTTTGGAAAATTTTGTCTCTTAATTGAAGTTTTTAAAATCTAGGCTCAATTCGGCTAACAAAATTCTGAGTAACCAGATTCTTTACAAGTAGAAAATTATACAAAACATATTTTGACAGTTTAATGCTTTCACACTTGGAGAAAATACTATAGTCTGAAATTAGAATTCAGTGGCCATCTATCGCTTTTCTCTACCCCATTTCTAATCAGGAAGAAACTGGCATGGCAGAGTTGAAATAACAGGGGTTCAGAGTGAGTCATGGATTTGGATCACTCCCTACTGAACCCCTTTCTAAATGTGAGACCCTGGGAAAACCAACTCTTAAACCTTCTCCAAGCCTTAGTTTCCTATTTTGTGAAATAGGAATAATAACAACCTTATAGATTTGTTGGGAAAGAGGAGCAATCACCTATGTAAAACTTTTATAAATTATAGTTTTGTGCTGAGATACATTCATTTCAACCAAATGTGAATGCTCCAGATGATCTAAAAAGTTTTCTTTTTTTTTCTCAGTAATTTCCTTGTTAGTAACATTACTGAGTTTATAGATTAACTGATGACATGCACCTAAGAAAGAAAAAAGTGATAAGAAGGAGTGTATTTTCTTGGCATTGCCCAGCTGATCCATTAACAAAATTAAAACTATAGTCCCTTTTTGGCTCTGGTCTATGGTTCATGTGTATACACAGTGTGTGTAATCATTGCAGAATCAAACATTTCCATCAAACTGGAGTGCCATGTGGCAATATGAAAAACATTTTTTATGAATTCTAGAAGACTGTAAGGACATATATAGTTGGTAGAGTGCAGGTATTTAACACAAATTACATTTAAATTAGAAAAAAAAATTAGGTGAAAGGGAAACTGCTTATTTCATTTGCCTGAGAATTTCAAGCATTCCCCGTCCACTGCATTCAAACTAATTTGTATGTGTGCTCAAAGGTTTAGGCTGTGAGATGCAACAATTACCCAGGTAATGAGCAAAAGTCCGTGTTTTGTGTACAGTGCTCTATTCTTGTTTGGCTATCAGCTCAATTGTTAGGCCTTCATTTTAAAGCTACATTTTGTCAATGAGAAATAACATCCAGGATTATTAGTTAGTGGGTAGAGGTGATGAGTGATTACCCATTCCTTTTCAGTGTATAATTTATCTACCTTGATGGACTCTGAGCTGTGTGGGAAGCATGCTTGAGTGCCAATTATGTATCCTTCCCCTCTGTCATCGTTGCTATTTTCATTCACTTTTATTTGTCTTGTTGATTCTATTATATGGAGCTCAAGGCTGTTTTAAAAAGATACATATTTTATTGGATATGATGGTACCATAAATGCATTATTTCTAGATACATACATTGTTCAGCATGAGTTAGCCAGAAGGTATTATAATGATCCCTTCTGGAACTTCACATACCTACATCTAGGAAGAAAAAAAATTAAGAGGCATAAACACAGAGAATATTTGCAAGGGTGACTGGGTTTTCTTTGTAGGTCCTTATTTGATCAGTGATGTAGCTCAGATTTTAACGTCCCTTTTTAAAAATTCTGACTCTAGCCTCAACACTCATATTTATTTCGTAGTTAGCACAGTACCTGGTACCTAATGGATGTTCAATAAAGTACTCGGAATAAATGAATGGATACTTTTGTTCAGTCATCTAATTACATGACTTCTTTTTATATTTGATGTGTTTTGTGTTCTATTTGGTTCTGTCAAACAACATATTTAGAGGTTGTGCCCAGTCTGAGAGCGATATGTTCAAGTATGCAAACATGTTTGACTTTTACTTACACCTGGCGTTTGAAACAAAACTTGAGAATTACGTTGTGTTTAAAAGGGAGAAGACAGAGTAGTAACTTCCTTTTGGAGTTTGTTAGGTGACCCATTTATATTTTAAGAAGTTGCATAAATGTAGTGACTCTCCTCCAGTCTGCTTTTATTTTCTGCACAATTCTCTTTTGAATGAGAGAGTAATGTAAGTCAGCGAGTGGGCTACTGATGCTAAAAATGCACTGCTAGGCGATGGAGTGACATAATCTTGCTCCTCAAATGTTACTTTGGGGCAGGATCTGAAGACTTAGAATCATGTGCTGTGAGCTCAGAGTACCTCATACAACTGAACATTCCAGCCTAGAGTGATTTGGGAAGTAGGGGAGCTCACCAATGGCTCCAGATTTGTGGGGCTGTTGTGGGGAGTTGAGAAAGAGTGAACATTCTTATAAATAGAAGAGTGAGAGATCACTTTCTATACAGACTCCATCTGAGACTATTAAACAGCTCTTCGTTCAAACTGGTGGCTATCAAACTTCAGTGAACATAAGAAATACCTGAAGAAAATAAGAATATGGATGACTGGGCCTCTTCCTCAGTCAAAGAGTCTGGATTGATAACTCTAGGAAGGGGTCTAGACTTTATATTTTAAACAAAGCTCCAGGGGATTGTAGAGTTTTGTGCTTCCTGGTGACTGAATTCCACACCTTCAGGATTATTGATCGAAATTTTGTGAGCTCTGCAAACTGGGTTTTTAGAAAGAATGACCCTGGAAGTGGCACCTTTGTGGTGAGTGAGTGTATCCAGGCAATTATTGCCTTAATAGGGACAGAGTAAGGGTTGTGACTTGAAGCCACAGACTATGGCCTATGGTTGTATACTTTGTGTCCCAAATCAGCTTGTTGGCTGTGTGGGAGAAGGTATTTGTGGTTTAACAATATGTAGGTTTGTTTGTGGATTCTCTTCCCATGTATCCTGAGGATGCTTTGTTAGTTCTCTGAAGTTTATGTTTAGTAGGTCACAAATCATTGCTATTAGCGTGCTGTGGTGCCTTTCCAAAAAAAAAATAAAAATAAAAAGGAAAGAAAAGAAACAGCTAGTCAATGATGGGGATGGTAGAGAAGGGGGAAGGTTTGTTGTGAGGGTCAATTTGATAGTACCATCCATCAGCTTTTGCATTTTTCAGAGAGATTGACACCTTTCTCAAATACTTCATCTACTTGTTTCTTTTGAGCACTGACTTCTTCACAGGCCTATGAAAAATTTTGTAAAAAGGTGAAGGGAGAAAGAAACAGATCTAGAGGCCAGAAATTTTTTTTTTTTTTTTTTCTTCTAGAAAGGCATCCGTAAGAGATTCAGATGATCAGATGTGTGGAACTATCCCTCAAACTTTACTAGAATAGAAAGATGGTGGCTCATCTCTACATCCTCCGCCAATTAATCTTTCTTTCATTCAGTGGCTAAGTTGGGTGGGGGTCTGGTTTAACTCTCCAAGTGGTGACTCAACCTTTGAAGAAATTGGCATTCGTAGAGAACTCCAGAACCAATCTCATGAGAGGAGGCTGTCTGTGTGGACCCCTGATCTTACCTTAATTGCAAATCCTTTAAAGGCCACTGGACTGCTTTTCCATTTGTTCTGTGTCAGTGTGCCGTGCCCAGTGGAGGAAACAAAAGTGGGCTGAAACATGCCTCCATTCCTTGTTGCTTTATGCCTATGCCGCTGCTTTGTTTAGTTTTTTCTTTTTATTTGTTGAATTAGTTTCAGGTCTACAAAACAAACGACACAGTGATTAGACATTTACACACCACACGAAGTGATAACCCCAACAAGTCTCTTGTCAACGTGACACTATGTATAACTATTGTAATACCACTGATTATATTCCCTATGCAGTACTTTATTTCCTGTGACTATATATACACATACATACATATACATATTATAGAAAATTGTTGTTGACATTCAATATTATTTTATGTTAGGTTCAGATATACAGCACAGTGGTTAGGCATTTAATAATTTAAGATGTGGTCCCCTTGGTGACTCTAGTACCCACCTGACACTATACAGAATTTTTACATTATTGACTATATTCCCCATACTGTATTTCATATCCCCAGGACTATTTAGTAACTACTAATTTGTACTTCCTAATCTCTTCAAGTTTCTTCCCCATCCACCCAAGTTCCTGTCCATCTGGAAACCATCAGTTTGTTTTCTGTATCTATGAGTCAATTTTTGTTTTGTTTGTTTATTCTGTTCTTTAGATTCCATATTTAAGTGAGATCATATGGTATTGGTCTTTCTCAGTCTGACTTATTTCACTTTACATAATATCCTCTAGGTACATCCATGTTATTGAAAGTGATAAGATTTCATTTTTTAATGGCAGACTAATAACTCCATTGTATAAATGTACGATAATTTCTTTATCCAATTGTCCACTGATGGGCATTTTGATTGTTTCTATATTGTATATACTTATACTTCTTCATAATAGAGCCTTCGTGCAATGATCCTTCATGAATCCTCTAATTTAATATTGGGGGAGAATGGTTTTTCTGATTTTTTTTTTTTTTGTATACACAAACACACACACATACACACATATACATTCCTTCTATTTTCTATTACTGCATTTATGACCTACAGAATACTGAGTTCTCACATTTCTATAATAGGATTTACTGTGTTGAATTGTAGTTTTGGCTTATGCTACCACCTTAAGACAGACATCTCAGGGGAAACTGGGATGGCTTAGTGGGTTAAGCACTCGCTTTATAGCCCCAGGATCCGAGGATCAAGTCCCAGTCCTGCAAAAAGGAACCCTCCTACACTGCTGGTGGGAATGTAAACTGGTACAGTCACTATGGAAGGCTGTATGGAGATTCCTCAAAAAATTACGAATGGAATTACCATATGACCCAGCCATCCCTCTACTGGGCATCTACCCAAAAAA
>PVKE010020935.1:0-27022 GCA_004027555.1 Craseonycteris thonglongyai
TTCCCTCCATAATACTATCAGATATTATTGTTACTGTTGCTATACCTGGTTTGTAAATGACAAACTGAGGCTCCAAAAGAGGTTATGTAACTTACCCAAGGTCATACAGACAGGAAATGTCAGACCAGGGATTCTGATCCAAGGTTCTCCTACCCTGGAGCCCCAGATTTTAAATACAGTATTACCTCTACCATGTGATACCTGTGATTATGGAATAAGCATCAGTTAGATTAGGAATACAAAAAACTGTGATCTAGAGAAAAACATAGACACTGAAGCCACTAATTAAAATCCTTCAGCAATATTGCTCAATGTAAGACATATGCAAATTTCAGTGCAAGTACAGGAGACAACAGTACAAGGAAGACCTCACAGTTGGAGCTATTTTTGAGCTAAGGTTGGGTGAAAGTAGAAGGAGGGTATTCTCAGCATAGAGAGTGGCACACATGAAGTCACAGAAGCACAAAAGGACAGGATGAATTCATTTATGACTAGAATATAACAAGCAAGGGGATAGGGAGTAGGAAAAGATGTGGCTGAAACAGTCACATCATGAAATGCTTTGTTGCTCTTGAATCCTAGGCATGTTTAAAAGTATTCTGAAAGACTAAGGTTTATGTCCCACAGCAAAATTGTGTGCATTTTAACCCTTACAGTCAACTTAAATTCATTTTAAGGAATAGCATCTGGAAATGCAAAGCCTTAACCAAAGAATGAGTTCAATCATGGGGATTTCAGGCTTAGTACGGGGGGTAGGAATGGGAGGGTGGTACTTTTGACCCAGATATTTCTGCTGTAATCCTTTTTGTTGCTCTTAGTAGAATGCCTAAAAGCAGATGGGAGTCAGCTTTCTTACTTTCTTTTCTTTTCTTTTTTTTTTTTTTGGCTGGAACATATAAAATGCTTGGGTCTCAGCCATATTTTCTTAGTCACTTTCTTCCAAGCTTCCTACTATAACCTGTTTTCTTTAGCCTCTATTTTCTAGTTCATCTGTTTTTCTCATTTAATTTTCATCGCTCCTCATAGATATGCCTCTGCTTCCTTCCTCCAGGTCTCTTTCCCATGACTTCTATTTTATTCACACTCAGCTCTCTTCCACTCTCCACTCTCTATTATGCTATTATAACATCTTTTTGTTTTTTCTCTCTCAGTGATAGTTTAATTGCACATTATATCATTTTTGTGTGTGTGTATTGTTTGGTTCTTAAAAGCTAGAGTCCTTGATGTGTTTAAAAGCATCCCTTTTCAAAGAAAAATTCAAAACTTGAAAGTGTGATCCAAATACTCAATTATTTTCCTTTGATTTTGAGGGATCATTACTCTCCCTTATAAACAAAATATGACTTATTTTTGTGAAGTTTTGTTGGTCTGAGTTCAAATTTATTAAAACTATAGTTACTTTTCACTTAATAAAATTCTTTGTTCTGATGTGAGTTTTCCATGTCTTTATCAGCATTCTTCTTATGTCCCCTATAGATCATTAGCTTTAAAGATATACAATTATGAAAATAGAATTACAAGTAATCATAGGGAAGAAAATTTCCTTCTACACTCAGGTTCTCTGGGCCTAGCAATTAAACTGACATAAAACTGGTTAACAGGAGAAAAGCATACACATTTTACCTAATATTTGCACATGCATACAGGAGTTTTCAAAAGGAAAATGATGACTCAAAGAAGCCATGAGGCCCAAAAGCTTATATATCTTTTGAAATAAAGAGCAATAAATTGCAGGAATGTGACAAGACAAAGGGGCTTGGGCTAGGGGACAGTGAGTAGAAAATATATACCATAACCTAATGGAAAATATGGGTGAATTCGGTAGGTCTGCTTATACAGATCCATTCTGTCATTGACTCTCAGCCTCTAGTGACAAGACTGTTCTCTCTCTGGTATGGGGAGAGCAATGTTCTCATGGGAAATTTTGTGGCCTGCTTTTAGGTAGAAAGGGGGAGATCCGAGAACACTTCCTAGAAGAAAGAGATCAGTGAGATAAAATAAAATATTCCTTGTAAAATCTGTGAAGGAAATAGAGCTTGAACTAGTCTTGAATAATAAAGAGGATTTTTGGTAGGTAGAAAGGCAAGAAACTTGGCATTCCAGAGGAAAGCGGAAAAAAATAGGTGACTTTCTACTAGAGAGTTCCGGGAAGTCATCAAGGCTGACAGCTGGGCCACCACTCCTTAAAATCCTCTGTTTAGTTTCCTTATCCATAGCAGCAAACAAGGACTCAGGTTCTTCCTATACAATCTAGAACAGTACTACTCAAATTCAATTGACATGGTAGCTCTGTCTGTAATAGGAAGTATGGAAACCTTACTGGATGGAAAGTGATTGTCTGTATTTCTCAAAGGCCTCTTTCAATGTGGGTCCACTACAGCCTTTCCTAATACTTGTGAAGCTCTATCAGAACAACTGCTCCCTCCCACCATGACATTTAGCCCTTAGGATGCAACTCTTTGATGCTGCTGTTCTGCTGGAAAATCTAGGAGCACAAAAGGAATGCGATTAAAACCAGAGATCTCACTCAAGGTCACTCTTGACAGTGGTTCTTAATCTTTCCTTGGGGCATATAGTGTTTGAGACTGATAGAAGCCATGGGAAGTTTTATACACATTCTATCTCCTCTTTGTTTAGTTATAACTTACACATAATATCCCATTGAATTCTTTCTCATCAAGTTGTATTTGGGTAACTTATGCAAGTAAAGCAAAGATAATATGAAGACTTCCACTTCAGTGTTCTCAAACCAGTGGACATCACAATCGCCTGGAGAGTGTGATCAAAATTACTATTTCTAGATCCCACTCTCGTGCATTTTTAACATGTGCCCTAGGTTATTTCAATAAAGGATCATCCCTGGACCATACTTTGAGAAAAATCTGCTTCATAGCCATCTAATATGACTTAATACTTTTGACTTGGTACATTTCTCAATGGGTTTTACTATCACAATTCAAATAAAAATAACTAATTTTCTTATAAAATATGTGAGTAGGGCAAGGCGTAGGAACCACAGAAACTACAATGAATGAAAATGTAAAAAATATGATTTTGTTGACTGAGTATACCATCCTACCTTGCCTTTGTTGAAATCCTATGGTACCATATAATTTAGAACCTTATAGTATTGCATTTTACCATTCTCTGTTGGAGTGTATGTGGAAAGCTAGCCTTGCCTCCCTGCCCAAAGGACTAATTCCACAAACTGGATACACAATTGGTAATAGAATACATATCAATAATGAGCCCACAATATGAATACCAATTACTTTTTAGGAACTTGCTTATTGCTTGAAGTGAGGGGTCATTATGACCCCTTATCTGGAAACTTAGAAAGCTCTGATGCTTTCACTGTGCACAAACCACTGTGTAGCCTTCCTTGCCATAGAATTGTATTTCATTACACCAACTAGTGTAGGAGCATCCCTCTTCTCCCTTACTTGTTAAGGGCTGATTTGTGCAGCCAGAGAACAAAAGGCAGGGATGTCACAGGATATATCTTTCTTGCTTTGATGCCCAGATTCAGACATCATCATCCGTTCCTGCATTAATCACTAGGATAGCTGTGCCATTGGAGACATCATAAGTACTACTATCAATCAGATTGCTATCTTACAAAAGTATAGACAAGACAAAACTTGAGATGTTAAAAAAAAAAAAGCAATGCCTTCAGAATTTTCCCAAAGTTGATGTAAAATGTCTTCAAATGGTTCCTACTGTGACTAAACTTGGTTTTCTGCAGAAAATTTTCAAGTATTTTTATTGTTTTTTACAGAGAGAGACAGAGAGAAGGGGGAGGGCCCAGAGCCATCTCCATAGTTGTATATCATCAGTTTTGACATGGTTTTATTCCACACAGGTTGGGGGCAGCACACAGAGTGGGAACTGACCCAGGGACCTCCAGCATGGGAGGCACGCCCCTGTGAGCTGGGGACTGAACCAGGGGCCTCCCATATGAGAGGCTCACCCTGGCAAGATCTGAACTGGGGACCACATCCCATTTCAGCATAAGGGGATACAGGGGCCTGGGCTGGGATTCAATCCTCAGGTACCAGGGCTGCAAGGTGAGTGCTAAACCCGCTGAGTCAACTTTGCATCCCCTTTCAATTTTTTTTTTAATTCATTTAAGGGCTATTGCTTTTTGTTTTGTTTTCAGGGATGCCTCTTTAAGGCACATCCAAAGCTAGTTGCGTTGTTTTGCCATAGAAAGCAATGCACCCGACTAGTTGTCTGCTGAATTATGATACAGTGGTAAATCCTACCACTAATATTAATACTGATACCACGACAATCCCACTTCTAGTAATCTATCCAAGAGATGAGAAAACATGTTCACACAAAGACATGCACATACATGTTCATAGTAGCATTATTCATAATAGCAAACAAGAAGAAACAAACTCTTATGCCCCTCAAATGATAAATTATGTAAGAAAAAATGTGGTATATCCACACAATGAAATATTATTCAGCCATAAAAATTAATTAAGTGGTGTTTCATGCTACAACATGGATATTTCCTTTTTTATTTTTTGTTAAATTTATTGGGGTGACACTGATTAGTTAAACTACATAGGTTCTAGGTGTATAATTCTATAGTACCTCATCTATATATTGCATTATGTGTTCAAAATGGACCTTAAAGACATCAGGATAAATAAGCCAGTCACACAGAAAAGAAAATTTTGTATGATTCCATTTACATGATTTGTCCAGAATAGTCAAATCAAAACAAACAAATATAAGTAGATTAGTGATTGCCTAGAAATGGTTTTGATGGAAATGCTCTAAACTGGATCATAGTGATGGCTGCAAAACTTGTTAAATTTACTAAAACACATTTAACGTACAATTAAATGAGTTATTTTTACAGTGTGTTAAGGTATACCCTCAGTAAGTTTGTTTTTTGTTTTTTTAAGTACAGGGAAAAGTTGAACCAACATTTGTTAAAGATAGTCTAATAAAAGCAGAAATCTGGGGGAGCCATAATAAACACTGAGAATTAAATAAAAATTTGTCATTTTCCATTTCTTGAACCATTACTATGTCAGGCACTTCACTAACTGCTCTCTGTATATTATTTCCTTTGAGTCTCAGAGCAACAGTACGAAGTTTAATTATTTTACCACCTTTACATGTGAAGATCCAGACTTATTGAATTTAAGTAAATTATCCAAATTGACAGAACCTGTAAAGGGCATAACCAACATTTGGTGATAGAGCCCAAGTCCTTAAACACATGTAATTTTCAAGTAAATTTCTTACTCCTAACTTCTAAAGATTTATTTTTATTGATTTTTGACAGAGAGACAGACAGAAGGGGGAGGGCCCAGAGCAGTCTCCATAGTTGACAGCATTAGTTTTCCATATAGTTTCACTCCACAGGTGGGCGCGTGGCAGCACAGGGCATGAACTGGGCCGGGGGCTCCCACATAGGCCCCGGCAAGAACTGAACTGGGGGCACACCCCAGTTCAGCATATGGATCCGCACGGGCCGGAGCCTGGATTCGATCCCTGGTCTCCGGGGCTGCAAAGCGAGCACTTCACCCGCTGAGCCATCCCAGCTTCCCCAACTCCTAACTTCTATGCAAGACCCTTCCCTCAGGTTTCCAAAATTGTCATCTCTCCACTTCCTTCCCTGCCAATGTCCCATTCTTCTCAGCAGGAGGCTGACTTATCCTCAGAGTCTCCCTACTTCCT
The DNA here is from genome assembly GCA_004027555.1 of Craseonycteris thonglongyai. Classification (NCBI taxonomy): domain Eukaryota; kingdom Metazoa; phylum Chordata; class Mammalia; order Chiroptera; family Craseonycteridae; genus Craseonycteris; species Craseonycteris thonglongyai. Next base: position 5,704 of record PVKE010020935.1, read on the forward strand.
ATAGTTTCTACTATGGAGTTGTAAGTATTTAGAGAGATTTTAAAAAGTAATTTAAATGCTATGGTCAAAAATTGCTTTGGAGATGGGACTTAGCCAATATCATAAATCCTTGTTAATTTTGAATTCTCCAGTGTTGCAGAATTCTCAAATTGTTCTTGTTAATTTCTTTTTAGTTCACCCTTCCTCTAGCCCAAACCATGCAGCAAATGCCAAACAGCAGGCTTAGAGTTTGTGGTAAGCGCATTTGACAAAGGCCTTCAAAACATCCATGAAAATGTAAGAATGGATGAATCAAAGATGAAGCGGCACAAATGTCTTTTTGCTGAGCATTGCTATCTAAAGAAATTTTGCTCTGAAATGCTATTAAGGTGGGGGAAATGGCCAATTACCACGGTGAAATTCTCTCTCTGCCATTAAACCTTCTAATATAAACATTAAAAGACAGCAATTGTTCCCTTGTGGATCTAACTAGAAAACTTAAAAGTCTTGTAATGATGATAAAAAGCAAAACTGTATCTTTTTAACAATTATAATCCGTTACCATCATAATAGGCATGCAAATGAAATACTCAAAGTCCATCCCAGAATGAAAGTAAAATTTTTGTACCACAGAAAGTGATAAAACAGGCTGAAATGGGCTCACTGCCAAGGTGCCAAGTGCCATTTTGAGAAAGAACCTCTATTTTCATTATGTCAGACTGACATTTCTGGGTTAATAGAATATACCCTAACTTTCAGGGAAGCCAACCAAATATGCAATCCATTATTTACTCTTGAGACCCACCTGATTTTACAATATTTGACAAAAGAAACCAAAAAAACAAAAACAAAAATACCTCTATAGAAAAAATGATGAGTATCACTTTGCAAGATAATACAAAGTCCTTGAGGACAAAAGATAAATGATTAAAATATTATGCACAGGTAATTAAAAATAAAAAAATGAATTAAAACAATTTTGCAAAGGTGATTTCCCAAGAATGTGTAGTTCTCAAGGCTAAGCTTATTTAAGGTAGCAGGTAGACGTTTTTGCAAGATGGTAAGGATCTATCATACTCTGAGGGAAACACTATTAAAAGCACAGTGTTGGAAAGTTACACATAGGATAACAGTATTACAAAAAAATAAAAACACTATTTTCACATTAATTCTCTATTTGAAAATCTGTTCAAGCCAAAACCAAAAAATGTTGTCTCTTATTCATGAGTTATGTGCTGCCACTCTCTTTTATAATCTTGGACAAATTGCTTTCACTCGTTCAGTCTTGGTTGCATCTGCTGAACTTCCTTTTAGTTTTGAAAGCCCGTGACAATGCCCTCTGTTTCTTGCCTGCTTCCTCCAGCATATGGTAGCATGGCATCAACCTTTACTTCCTAGATCTACTAAATTGTATTAATTAGTAATTAATTAATTGTAATTAGTATTATCTAATCACCTGCCTACTAAATCTTATTACTCACCTCGAGGGCAGATCCACCTGAGATAAAATTGCAAGTGGGCTACTTACCTGTCACTATCTAGCATCCATGTTGTGGGCCCTTTACCAACACTAGGGGCCTAGGATCCTCACTGTTGTGTCCCCTCTTTCCTTTATAAATATGGGTTCAGACACTCCTCCACACTAAGCTGGCAGTGAGTAGTGACAATGTCAGAGTTGTCTAGGGGGACCATGCCAAAGACTGAGGCCTTAAACTAACAGAATAATGTTTAGCTAGTACCCTTTTATGTGCTAGTTGAGCAAGGGATGAGTAAGGGAAAGATAAATGCCTAAGTCTTCCTTACACCTGAAATTGTGCCATATATAGGTTACCTGTTCCACATATTCTGGATGAGTATGGTGTCTCCTCAGCCAAGACCAAAATTTCAAGCTCTATTTAGTTCATTTAATATTCCTTTACCTGATGACTACAGACTGCACACTCCTATTCACAACCATCTTACAAATATATACTACATGTCAGACAAAAATACCCAGAGGAGAAAATATGACTGACTCAGTGCTGATGAGCTCCAAACCTAAAGAGAACCATCTGAGAAGGCATGTTAGTCCACAATACAGGAAGAGCACTATGACTTATATACACTGAAAAACAATACCCTAAAATCAGTGGGTGGAAACAATAAAGATGTTTCTTTTATTAGAAAGTATAATTGTCACTTAGAAAGTTCATCAGTTCATCATCAGTGCGTCACCAAGTCCAGTTCCAGGTAGAGTGTTTATGGTACTAACAGGCTTCTGACTTTTTTTCCTTTGTAGTTTCTTTTAATGAACTTTAATCTTGGCATGTCTCTTATCATTTGTTCCAGGTGTCTAGATCATTTCTAACCTTACCACTAGATCTTTGTAGCATAGCTACATTACCAGCTCACATCCCTACTGTGGCTTTAACACAATTACCCTTATTAATAAGTACATTTCAGGTGTACAATTCTACATTACATTGTGTATACATTGCATTATGTGCTCACCACCCAGAATCAGCTCACTTTCCATCACTATGTATTTGATTCCCCCTCCCTACCTGGAAACAATGTAATTGATATCAATTAATATCACCCCAATAAATTTAACAAAAAAATTATTAAAAAATAATCACAATACTAAAAATCAAAAAATTAAGTATATTTCAAGGAAAACATGATTATGTAATAATTGAATGTTCCATTTCTTTAAAAGGGAGGAACAGAGTTCTAGTGTGCATAGCACTGTTCTTTTTTTTTTTTTTTTTAAATGTTTTTCTAATTTAATTTTTTTTTTTTTAAAGTTTATTTATTTTTGACAGAGAGACACAGAGAGAGAGAAAGACAGACAGAACTGAACTGGGGGAGCTCCCAGTGCAGCATATGGTTCCGCACGGACCGGGGCCGGGATTCGATCCTCGGTCCCCAGCGCTGCAAAGTGAGCGCTCCACCCACTGAGCCATCCCGGCTTCCCCAGCACTGTTCTTAGTATGAATTACTTTACCTTCACCACCAGTGGATTTTGTGACCAGAAATGTTGGCATTGGAAGAGACCATCCAGTTTGTCAGTTCCTACTGCCACCCAGTTTAAATCTTAAATCCTGTTTTATGTCACTAGGATTCACGTTAGGACAGAATTTCCTTCCTTGGCAGAAAAGGAGGTATATTCCTAGAATGACCCAAATAGTAGTAGATACAGTGGACCTATGGAATACTAATTAGACACCATGCTGGAAAAGCAGTAAGAACCTTTGTTTTAAAAGTATATGAACTTGGGGAAGCCGGGATGGCTCAGTGGGTTAAGCGCTCACTTTGCATCACCAGGGACTGAGGATCGAATCCCGGCCCCAACCCGTGCGGAACCATATCCTGAACTGGGGCGTTCCCCCAGTTCAGTTCTCTCTCTCTCTGTCTCTGTATCTCGCTCTCTGTCAATAAATAAATAAATAAATAAAACTTAAAAAAAAGAGTATCACATTCATAAAATAAAATAAATTTTAAAAAGTATATGAACTTTAACTCAGATGACCAAGGTTCAGTTTAGTTTTGAATAAATCCAAATGCTGTTCCTAATAAGGAGCTGTTCTTTCTAATTTGCCCCAATGTTCGAAGAACTGTTTAATTCAACAAATAACTGAACACCTCTCATTAGTCAGTTTGGTTATTAACTTTTGCAACCAAAGACAAGGCACATTACTTCCTTCAGTTTCAGTATCCTCCTCATGTATCTATGTACCTGCTTCAGCATCTAGACAAAACTTTCACTGTTGGGAAAGTTGGGGATACAAGTTGCTGGTGGGGGAGGAGAATTATGACAGTGAAGCATACATGGGGAATAGGCAGCTGCCAGTCAGAATATTTTCTTGGCAGAAAGTCCCTTTAGGAGAAGGCTGTTATTGCAATATTTCTGTTTATATAATTGACCAGGTAAGGCTTTTAGAACCAAAGGTAAATTCAAATTTAATAACTGTGAGTACTGGTTCTAACATGTGCACTCCAAACCTTACAAATACATCCCCTTTCTCTGAGAAAGGAACTAACACCAGCTTCAGTTATCCTGCCTATGTGTGGTAGAAATATGGTGAGAGTAAGATGTCACAACTGACACTTACCAGTGATAAAAATCTCAAATATTGGGAAAGCTGGGATGGCTCAGCGGGTTAAGCACTTGCTTTGAAGCTCCGAGGACCAAGGATTGAATCCCGGCTCTGGCCCAGGCAGACCCACATGCTGAACTGGGGGGTGTGCTTCCAGAACGCGGCGAGGCCCCCAGTTCAGTTCAAATATATATATATATAAATCTCAAATATGTCCTTGGTTCATTCTTACAGAGAGTAACTCTCAGGGTTCTAGGCCAGCTTAATTGTTTAACAATTGATAGATTAGTTTGGAACACTGTAGGCATAAAAATTCATTGTATAAATAAACAGGAATTGCTTGAGACTTACCATTTGATTTCTTCGCTAGACCTCAGAACTCTGGGGTTAATCACTGATATCTTCCTTGAAATATAAGGCCTACATAGGTGTCCTGAAGAAGTCACATACAAGGAGCTGATGTTGCTTCAATTTAATCAAACATATGCTTTCATTCAACAGAAAATATCAAATAGTAGTATTCTTCTATAAATTAGTAATACATATTATATCTGTACATAAAGATTTAAATTGTTTTCTCTCCAGATGAGGTGAATTTCTATTAGATGTTTCTTTCCAGGCTCTCATAAAGACCTACATAAAGTTAGTTATAGAAAGCCTGTTCCAAACACCTCATTTGCTTGCCTCTCCCTTATGCAGTATTTCAGGTCAAAGTTGATAAAGTAAGAATGACACAAATACTTGTCAGGAGGGGGAAAAATAACACCCAATACTATTTCTCGGAAGGAGCAAGATTAATCACAGCTGATAATTGCATTCACAAATGATGATAATACATCATATAATCTCATTAAATTTTGAAGCACCGTGGCTTTTAGAGAGACAAAACAGTAAAAATTCACATTAGGTAAAGATAAAAATCCCTTATGTGTCTGAAATCTCAGAATAAATTTCTTTTAGTTAACTTCCCCCTTATCTATACAAAATGTAAGTAAGATTCCATAGCTATGAGAATCAGAAATCATTCCCTTTGGGGAAACTATCTCCCTACCAAAACCATTCTCATTACTTAAAGGAAATAATAGTGTAATGTGTGTTTTTTTAGGGAAATGACGGGTAACCTTGGCCTAGGAGACACACTGCTGAGAAGGCTGAAAATTATTCCCTCTGTTATCAAAGTTTATATAATTTTAACAAAACTAGCTGAGGAAGCAGAGATGATTAAATGTGATTTTTATAAGGATTTTAATGCATTGTAGTGCAGACTATCCTTTATAAAACTTGGACTTATTTAGTAAAATGCAACGGTGAAATTGGTAGGTTTCAAATGCAAGCAGAAGAGGAAGAAAGAGGGAAATTATTGGCTTGGACACTCAAGAAGAAATATAAGATTAAAAGAAATAGGTGTTCATGGTATGATTAGTAGAGTGCAACCCTGAATGCACTAGAACAGTACTTTATGGACATTAATGTGAACACAAGTCAAATGAAGGTCTTGTTCCAATGCAAATTATGATTAAGCCTAAGGTGGGAACTGAAACTTTGAATACGTATGAGCTCCCATGTGAAGCTCTTGTTGTTGGTCCATGGATCATGTACATGTATATAAACATGGTCATAGAAACAAAGATGTTGAGTAATTGGGGTGATACTGTCAAGTAAACTAGCTATTTCAGATTAACATCATAAACCTTTAGTAAGTACCTCTCCAATGTGAGGCATTATAGGAGGTTACATGAAAGTAAATCTCTGTCCCTTTTCTTATTTATCTTACAATATAGTTAGAGAGGTAATACTTAAAGGGAGTAGTTTCCCCTGAGGGCATAAAATTAAACCTACATGGTTAGATCTCTTGATTTACCCTCTACGGAACATGGTATTTAAGCACTTTCTTGGAAGATTCCAAAGAGAATATAGATTGGGGTAGAGAGAAGAAGGCTGAGGTAGTTACCACAAAACATACATGGGGGATTTAATTTCACAGTCTGAAGCTAATTCACAGTGAAATTATTCCATTAACATTGAACAAATCATTTCTCCTCCCCACTCCTCATTGAGGGTTGGAATATTTGACCTTGAACCAAATGTGTGAATTGAATTTAGATAATATAATTTCACATTTTGCAGATGAAACTTTACTTCATATAAAGAGGGGTGTGGTGAACACCATTTTCAGACAACTTATAGTCATATTCTTGGTCTTGAGGTATCACAAGATCCTTATTTAAAAAGGGTGGAAATAGGAGTCAGGGTTTCCTCAACATTTTCATATTTCAATGAGTTTTGAACATTGCATGTAAGCATAATTTGGTAAAAATCAAATTGTATTCTTGAAATTTGAAAGGTTCATTTTCCTCAATATTTTCATCCTTAGCATACTTGTAATTGTTAATGTTAAAGATAGGTAGGATTCTAATAAAAGTGAAATTATATTTCTTAATTCTAAGAGCAAGACACCTCTTTTAATCACAGATTTGACCTCTTCTCATTTCACAAACTGCATGTTTCCCATGCATTGTAAGGACCCAAAATTGGAAAAATTTAGAAAGCCTATATCCAGCAGGGCAAAAATCTTTTTAAAATAAGAAATTTCTTCAATGTTTGTGACATCAGTTTCTTTTACTATGACTTCAAGATGCAGCTGCCAACTTCCATTTCATCCTGCCCAAGTACTATATTTCCATCTGCTCCTTATGACATTTATTGTGGTTATTTATCATTTGAAAGCAATGCTTGTTTTTTCTCTGATTATTTGGAGCATTGAAACAACTTCACCAGGAGAGGTGTATATGTTGAAAACAGACATCAAGACATTCAATTGCACAAAAAGCTATGTATGGTGTCGAATGGACATTGGACCCATTGGGAGGAGCACCTCATAAACTGTATAGATGCCTACCCAGTGTGTTATACACATGAAACTAATATGGGAAATAGACCTGTTGGTCTTATCACTATATAAGGGCTGTAAATGTTTAAGCATTGTGTTCGCTTGTACACTTGAAACTAACAAAAGGAAAAAATCTGAAGCTTAAAAAAATATTCAACTGGAATAGTGAGTGAGCATTCATTTCTGGTGGTAGACTATCTGGAACTCTAAAATTCTCTTCTGTCAAAGGATTCTTCAAGCCTCAGAGAAGGATATATCAGGAGTGAGAAGTCTTATTTTCCCATTTTGTTATCTTATTTTTCTGAAATTTTCTTGAAATTTTGGAATAAAATTGGAGAAAGGTCTAAAGCTCCATGTCGGGGATCTTTGAGAAAGCTGAGCCAAGTTGCTTAAGTTTCTTCACCTAATACAACATAATATATTGTTAAAGAGTATGGTCTCTAGAGGTAGCCAATTTGGAATTTGAATTCTGTCTTTGCCACTGTGAAAAATTACAAAATTTATTTAGCCTATCAATGCCTTAATTTCCTCATCTGTTAAGTGAGTATAATAATGATAATAATAAAATAATAGTACCAAGTCATATGGCTATAATGAGGATTAGATGAGTTAATATCTATAGAACTTTTAGAATAGTACCTTTTAGAATAGTACATAGCAAGTACTCAATAAACATTAGCTAGTTTAATGCCAGATAGTATTTCTCATCTTGGTAGAGAGGAAAAATGAGTTCTTCAAGTATGGATGTGTATATATGGCAATAGAGGAAGGAGAATGGGGGAGCCAAAGATACATGAAAAAAATAGTATGAGTAACATGTGAATGGACAGATGATTAAAGCAGAAAGCTACAGAATCCGGTGTACAAGATGTGATATAGAAGAAGAATGGCTTCTTTTCCCACCCTTACTAAGTGACCAACTTACAGAATAATAGCAGTAATAAAACTTGCTTCAGAAAAGTGGAAATATGGGGAAGAAAATTACGGAAAGATACACAGAAGATAAAATTTAAATCTCTGGTGTGTGTGAGAGAGAGAGAGAAAGAGAGAGAGAGAGAGGGAGAGAGAAAACATAAATAGAATGTGAAAAACTGCTAAATACTAAAACTTAGGGCTTTGCTGTGTTCAACTGTAAGACCAATTCTGTATGTGGAGAATCCTAAATATTTTTCTATTATAAGGCATATATAAGACAAAGATTAAATTCACATCTGTCTTTTGGGTGATAATTAAGTACTCTAAATTTCTATTAAAATTACTGTCAACTCCTTGATGGCTCATTGATTTTATAGTCCATATCAGATTTCACTCTAATTTTCACAGGATGCTTATAGAAATGTAGAATAATAAAAATTAAATAACACACTGAATGGTGATTTAAAATCAGCTGTGGGGAAGCCGGGATGGCTCAGTGGGTTAAGCGCTCTCTTTGCAGCACCAGGGACCAGCGATCGAATCCCGGCCCCGGCCCGTGCTGAACTGGGAGCTCGCCCAGTTCAGTTCTCTCTCTGTCTCTGTCAAAAATAAAAATAAATAAATAATATATTAGGGGAAGCCGGGATGGCTCAGCGGGTTAAGCACTCACTTAGCAGCGCCGGGGACCAAGGATTGAATCCCGGCCCCGGCCCCGGCCCGTGCGGACCCATATGCTGAACTGGGGAGTGCCCCCAGTTCAGTTCTCTCTCTGTCTCTGTCTCTGTATCTCTCTCTCTCTCTCTGTCCAAAATAAATAAAAGTAAATTAAAAAATAATTAAAAAAATAATAAATAAATAAATAAATAAAACCAGCTGTGCATTATATATTTGGCAGAAATGAGAGGGGCAGAAAAATAATTTAAGTGTATCTTGGATGATTGTCCTACCCAACACATATAAAAGCAAATTTATCATATATAAATACCATGACAATGGTGGGAAAAAAAAGAACATTTTAAAAATCTCACAGATCATATCCTCCCATCCAGAGTAATACCATTATCTTAACCCATTTCTTTAACAATCTAAGCAACTCTCTGGGATATGAAAAATCTTAGAATTCTCACATACCATCTCAATAAAGCATTACGAATGAAATAATATTATGATGGTGTTTATAGAGCTAGATCATCTGAAAATGTATTTTTTACAATATCATAGAACACAGTGTTCTTTAACCCATTCTTCAATCTTAAGAATGTTCTATTTTTAAAGGCCTTTAAATCATAGAAGCTCTTCAGAAAAAAATGTATTTTTCTATACTATTGATACATAACGACTTTGGTGTGTGTGGGTGTATTACAGGGTTTGAAGTAATGGCCACTGGTATTCTTTACTCTAGGAAGGAAAGTTTTATATGTAAACAGTAAAAATGTCACCATTATGAAAATAAAGTTTAAGATTGTCTTTCCCAGACAATACATGGACCATTGATCATTTATAAAATTTAAAACACTCAGGTCCTATGACTTCAAAAAAGATTTCAAGATTTCATTTCCCAAATAAAGGAGAAATTTCAAAATATGCAAGGCACAACTTGCAGATCACAAAAGGCACTGTTTAGGTAGAGTTCATGTCTACCTATCATTCAGAAAACCAAAATTGTGGAATGGATGGGCTTTTGAGGCATCTTATATACATTAGCTTTTTTCATTCTCTTTCATTGGCTGGCTTATCATTATTTTACACTCACTCTTGTTCTGTGGTATTTTCCTGTCTCCCTGTAAACCTGATGTTTTATTTTTTGAATAGACCTCCCTTAGTCCTGCCATGCTTTTTGCATATAGCAGTACAGATATAGAAGGCTTCTTTAGCTCCTATTATTGTTATTGGTGAATTACAGGCAGAACTGTTGGAAACCTATTGAAGGATTTCTAATGCTTTGCATTTCTATTCTGTGTCATTTCCTGCTTGCACTCATTCAATTTCACACAGCTCTTGCTGCAATCTTCCCAAATTCGTTCTGCAGAAATTCATCAGTTTTATGTTTACCCTCTTTGCTTTTACTTTGGTACTAGTTACCAACCTAACTAGATTCTGATTTCCATTCACTTCAAAAGTACTGGCACTTTTCACATAATCTTTTTTCACATCATCATTCACTCTTTTGATATGCAAATCTTAGCCTAGGAATTGCTTCTGATTTCTCTCTCTTGAAATTACCTACTGTATCATAAGAAAGTCCTTTACCATATCCTCGGCACATCACCTAGTATATCTATCTATTAAGATCCCATGTTTAGAACTACAGTATTGTCTCCATACTTCACTTTAAAAGACACCCAATTTTCCCATGAAGTTCATTCTAAAAATCAATATTCTCCAGATGCCTTTGTTTTGGTTTTCTTTCTTCAGGAGCAGTTGTTTAAGTGTCTTTGAATCTGTCTGATTTGACTTTTAACCCAACCAATTTTCCTCTTCATTGTTCTGGTTGCAATGATTTGTTTGGAAAACCTCATATATTAATGACAAAACAGTTTGAGCTTTCTGAAAGCCAGCTTCCTCATCTTGATCTGTTTATTGTTTAGTGAATACCTAAAAACTATTTCAAACTTAATATCTCCAAAACATAATACTTGTTTTCTACTCCAAGCCAGAAACTGTCTGTCCTGTACATCGTCATCTCATTAAATAGTACCACATTATACACAATTGTGGAAGTAAAAAACCCAGGGTTTCATTTTTTGGAATCCTTTTCTCTCCATCATCCACTTAATCCAATCTATAGGAAAGTAAAATCAGCTGGGTCTACCAAAAATATCATAAACATTACCCTTTCCTACTATTTCCACTGCTACTACTTTAGTATATAGGCCACTGTTATCTTTTTCTAATTACAGTAATAATTACTTGATTAATTATTTTGTTGCCACTATTACCTTCTTTCAATTTGTTCTTTGTGTAACTGCTACAGTGATCTTCCTTTGCTTGACAATTTTTAGGGCATTTTTGTCCAATAGAAATATAATATGAGACAGAAATGTGAGCCACATATGTAACTTTAAATTTTCTAGTAGACACGTTTTTAAAGTATAGGGAAATAGGTGAAATTAATACTAATAATATATTTTGTATAACCCAACATATCCAAAATCTTATCGTTTCAATATACAGCCCATATAAAATTAGTAATTAGATACTTTACAATCTGATTTTTTATACTGCATCTTAAAAATCCAATTTGTAACTTACCCCCATTATATCTCAATTTGAACTAGCCACATTTTAAGTGTTCAATAGCCACATACAAGTAGTGCCTACCGTATTAGGTGGTAAAGTCCTAGGGTTTTTTTATCATACTTTGAGTAAAATCCAGAATCCCTCTCCATGTTTAGAAAAGCACAGGTGAACCAACTCCTGTCTAACTAATTGCTATCTACTCTCTCCCCTTGCCTATTATGACCCACCATAGTGGTCTATCAGTCTCTACAGCTTGCCAAGTTTTCCTGCCTTAGGTCTTTACTTTTAATGTTACATATTCCTGAAATGTTTTTACCCTAACCCTCGATTGATTGGCTTCTTCTAATTCATCTCTCAACTTAAATGTTATCTTCCATCCAAGCAAAAGAAAATCTCCAAGTCTATTTAATTTTGAATATTTATCAGTACCTAGTATTTCTTCATTTATTAATTTGTTGTCCTCCTTCCAATGGGTATAAGCTCCTTGATCACAAAGACAGTGTCTGCCTTTTTAGCTATTGTATTTATTGCACCTAGAACTGTGTCAGCACATAGTAGACACTCAATATTTGTTGAATGAGTGAATAAATTAATTCAAGGAATGACATTTTCTCTCTATCCAGCTCTTTCTTATCTCCTTAAGATACAAGCACTCTGCAGGTGGCTAAAGAAATGGTAAAATGGTGACATCCTTTCAGGAAGAGAGATAAGAGAAATAAAACCCAGCTTATGGGTGACAAAGAAGATAATCCTCTACCACATTAAGGACTGATCTCTTTTAGTATGAAAGGAGATTAGTTCTGACAGATGTCAACCCATAGAAAAATAGTAGTACTTTCTGCTTCTATCATAGAGATAAATTGGAGCAAGTACCTTAGCGCTTGAGACTGCACTCCATGGTAGAAACTACTGCTAGAAGGCAACTCAATTCAGCCTGATAGCTGGGGCTTAGCTTATCTTTTCTTGATAATTGGTTGATTTATTAGTTACAGTAAGCACTTTTTATGAAGCAGAAGGATGTTTATGTGGATAATTACTAACTCTAGGAACAGATAGTCCTGCTCGTATGCCAAATGAGACACAGCCCTGCTCTCACTGGAATAAACCTTCACTATATCTTTTGATCAACAGGTCTTATCATTAATATGTGACTTCTAGCAAACATTTATTGATCACCTGTTATGTACCAGATACTTTTCTGGGCACGGAAGATACAGTGGTAAGTAAATCACATAAAGCCCCAGCCCTCACAAAGCTAATATTCTTGTGGATGAAGATACAGAGATAAAACAATAATTATGTAGCACAATATAAGGGCTATGAAGAAGAGTAGAGCAAGGTAAGAGAACAGAGAATGATGGTGAGAGTAAAAGGCAATTATTGTACATGAGGTGGTCAGAAGGACTCCCTGAGTAGGTGTCATTTGAGCAGAGTCCTGACTACAATAAAGTAGCAAGTCAAGGGAATAACTGGGGAAAGGTGTTTTAGAGAAGGCAGAAGATTTTCTATTGATACTGTGCTTAAGGGTAAAGCCTTGAATGCCTTAGTATAATTTTCATTTTGGGGGCCTGCCAGCCTGCCTCTGTGGCCTGCTTCTGCTTGTAAAGTATGAACTAACCAAGCATTTGCTGTTCCCCTGCATACCACGTACACAGAAGAAAGCCATCTTGCATCTCAGCCACCTAACTGGGTCCTGCTCACTTTATTCTTGTTTTAGTGTATTAAGCACCAGAATCACAGAGAAGAAAATCCATGGGTCTTCCCTACAGGAGATCACAGTCATTTCCCCCAGATAGGCATGGGTTCTGATACCCTTTTCTCTTTTCCATTTGGCCTATATTTTTAGAACAACTTGGCTAGTCACATTCCATTTATTAAACTATCTTTGAAGCCCATTTTCAGTCTCCTCAGAGTAGATGCCTTTGATCCTGGACTCTTGACCAGATAATCAGTTGGTTGTGCTCTACCCGTTTAGACTATGTGAAAGTTATTTTGAAGGATAATTTATTTTAAAAATTCATAAAACTCAACATCAAAATATCAAACAATCCAATTAACAAACAGGCAGAGGACCTTAACAGACATTTCTCGAAAGAGGACATACAGATGGCCAAATAGACATATGAAAAGATGCTCAACATCACTAATAATCAGAGAAATGCAAATAAAAACCACAGTGAGCTATCACTTCATGCCTATCAGAATGGCCATTATCAATAAATCAACAAACAACAAATGTTAGTGAAGATGTGGAGAAAAGGGAACCCCTTTGTGCACTGTTGGTGGGAGTGCAAATTGAAGCAGCCACTATGGAAAACAGTATAGAGGTTACTCAAAAATTAAAAATAGAACTACCCTATAAGTCAGTAATTTTACTCATGAGTATTTATGCAAAGATACATTTTGCTCTTACTGTTTTCTTGTTTTACATTTTTATTGGGGTATAATTTATAAGGAGTGAAATGTAAGGTCTTAAGTATATAGGTCAGTGAGTTTTCCCAAATGCATAAACCAGTGTGATCCATATCCCAATCAAGTTAAACACTATTTCCATCATGCCAGAAAGTTCCTTTGTACTCTTTCTAGTCAATCCCTTTCCAGAGGCAATTACTGTTCTGATTTTTTTCACCACAGCTTAGATTTATCTATTTTTGCACTTTATATGGATAGAATCATATACCACATATATGTCTGTGCTTGGCTTCCTTCACTCATTATTATGTCTGTGATATTCATCCATGTTGTGTATATTAGCAATTTATCTCTTAATTGTTGAAAGTCATTATACTGTATTAATATATGACAATTTACTCACCTATTGAGGGAAATTTTGATTGCAATTTTTGACTATTATGAATAAAGCATCTATAAACTTTTGTGGAAGTCATTCTGTGGTATGTTTACATTTCTCTGGGGTAATTATTTAGGAGTAGAAGATGGACCATAAGGTGTAAAGGGATTAAGAAGTTTAACGTATATAAAATATTGGCTTTGTAGCCAGACTACCCGTTGGTAATGATATGATCCCTCTTCAGGGTGCTGCCAACTCTGACTCAGGCAAAAAAAAAAAAAAAAAAAATTCCTGTATTAAGATGGCATAATATAGTAGTTAGGAGTAAGCTTTCCAGATTCAGATGGCTAAGTAGAAATCTTGGTTCTGTTACTTAAAAGTTGGGAGACCTTGGGCATGATATGTAATGACTCAGGGCCTTAAATTTAAAATACTCTTGTATCATATGGTTGTATAGTGGGCATTCAAGGATATATGCTCTATAAAATGACTAGTACAGTGCCTGGGCACTTCATAAAATTTCAATAATTGTTGACTTGGGGATTAGAGGAACTTAAAGTTCTATCTGAATTTCCTTTAATGCTTCAGTGAACATAGCATAAAAATGAAAGGCAACCATACAATTTGTTGTGATTAAATAATAATGCACAACAAATACTGACTAGTTCACCTTTACTCTTCACATAAACTTTGTCTTCAGCAACATTAGATGGCCTTGTTAAACAATATTGGTTTATATACATAAGCCTAATATGGTCTCACTTCCTTGTGAATAGATTGTTGACATTCATAGGAGGCACCATTATTAACAGCTGAACTTGCAAAATATTAATAGGTGGATCAATTCAGCAACATCATTAGAGACAATTAATGTCAGACTCATACATAAAGATGTCTAAACTATAAGAAACATTTTATGATGTGGCAATTACTAATTTATATACATTTTACTTAACAATTCTAATAAAATCCATTCTGCAACTCTGCTGAATATAGTTTTGGTCAGCTAGAATTAAGCAATGAAAAACAGATGTACAGATATCAAGGGGACTTTTCTATTCTTTCAAGTAATTCTGATCAGTTTGAAGTGTTAAGGTACTCAGCTGTTTAATTTCATAACTGTAGCAAATATCAGGACCACAATTAAAAACAAGTAATGATGACTTTTTATTTTAGTTCCAAAAGAAACTGTAATCACTAATGTAATCACTGTGGATGCTAAATCAAGAGAAACTAAAAATCTAAAATCTAAACTTGTTTTTCTTATTTTTCTTCAAGCTAAATCATTGAACAAGTTTGTTTAAGCTAGGGCTTGACCTGATAGTAATATAACTTTAAATTGATTTTAAAGAGGAATTGAAAGGTTGTTTGGATTAGTTAGCCTTTTAATTTTTTGAATGTAAAAAATCAAATCTCCAACATTCGTATTGGGTAGGAAAAACCCAAAGAGAAACACCAATTTCCCAGTTTTCCCTATTACTTTGCTGGTGATATGAAAAGTCATGATTCTGCCTCTAAAAAAGCCATAAGGGCCATGTTGGAGGTTGATATTTTACTTCATGTCAACCACAAAAGGGTAGAAAAATTGTCCTCTGCAACTTGGTATGCCTCTAGCTACTTTATACAGCTGTAATCTATGGATGTTTTGGAAATCACTATGTCCTTTAACCATCATATCATGGAAAATGCCCTGAATTCTTGTTAAATGTCCTTTAACTCCTTGCTTACCTTTATTATAGTACTTACCACACAGCTGCTAGCTTGATTTTTTCTAGAGTGCAAATCTGTTTATATCATTCCCTGCTTAGTATCCTTCAGTGGTTTTCTACTGTTTCCAAGGTAACATCCAGGCTCTACTTTGGCTGACAAAGATCCTCCATGATCTGGCCCTTGTTAATATTTCTAGCATTTTCTGTTGCCATCTCTTCCTTTCCATCCCCAATTTTAGCCAATCTGACCTACCTATAGGTCCTTCAAGAAGCCACACATGGGTATGCCAGGATAGCTCAACAGGCTGAGTGCTTGCCTTGCAACCATGAGGTCTGGGGATGAAGACCAGACCCTGGCCCTGGACCATGCAAACCCATATGCTGAACTGTGGTGTACCTGTTAACCACTGGGATGACTCAGTAGTAAAGTTTCTTGCCTCCTATTTGGGAGGCCCCCAGGTCCGTTCCCACCCAAGGCAGCCCCACATCTACCTGTGTGGAATGAAAGTAAGTCCCAACTAATGTTGTACAACTGTGGAGACTGCTCTGGACCCTACTCCCTGTTCCCCCTCCCCACTCTCTCACCTTCTCTCAAAACAATAATAATTTTAAAAAAGCTTTAAAGAAACCATGGGTTGGGGAAGCCGGGATGGCTCAGTGGGTTAAGCGCTCTCTTTGCAGCGCCGGGGACCAGGGATCGAATCCCGGCCCCGGCCCGTGCGGAACCATATGCTGAGCTGGGAACTCCCCCAGTTCAGTTCTCTCTCTGTCTCTGTCTCTGTATCTCTCTCTCTGTCAAAAAATAAATAAATAAATAAATAAAAAGAAACCATGGGGAAGCCGGGATGGCTCAGTGGGTTAGGCGCTCACTTTGCAGCGCCGGGGACCAGGGATCGAATCCCTGCCCCGGCCCGTGCGGAACCATATGCTGAACTGGGAGTTCCCCCAGTTCAGTTCTCTCTCTGTCTCTGTCTCTGTCTCTGTATCTCTCTCTCTCCCTGTCAATAAATAAATAAATAAATAAATAATATATAAAAAAGAAAGCAAGACCTTGAATTTAAAAAAAAAAAAAAAAAAACCACACTTGCTTCCCTCAAGGCCTTAACACATATTTTCCTGCTAATTTGAATGCCTCTTCCCACCCTTGCCAATTCACCTGGCCAGTCCACTGACATTTCCTTCTAAGATTATTTTTGGTTTTGCTTGTGTATTTCCAACAACACAATGTTACATAAAATTCAGGTATCTGTTCATTCCTCTCCTTTGGCTCCTACTGAATAATATTACAATAGCACTTAGTGCTTTCATAATTGTGGATTTTATAAGTAGCCTTCCCCCACTATTCTGGGAGCTTCTGGTAGGCAGGGACACTATTTCATAAATTTCTGTATTCCTTAGACACTTTCTCAGTGCCTGACTCAAGGTAGGTGTCCAGTAAATGTTGGTTTAAACAACAAAACAAAGGGAAGAAAAAAAAAACCTTAAAATTTTAATTGATACACTCAGTTTTTTAGTTCATAACAGACATAGCCTCGACCTATAAACACTTAATGTGAACATAATGTGACTCTTTAAGCTCAATTTATCATCTGTGATACTCTGGACAGCCCTGCTGGTCTCCTGCCTGTTGGAAGGCAGTCCTCTGGCATTCTCTTGATTTTCTGAAAAGTTTTCTGGCCTCCTGTCCATGTTCTGATTACAATCTCAGCTTACTATCAGGGCCTGATTCCAATACTCTTGTATGGCTACTTTGCAGGCCTCTCCTCTGAATCTCCCTTTGGCCAATTTAAGTAACTTGCCTAGTCCATTTATCACTAACACCCCCAGGAATGTAGAGCATGAACTTTTCCTTGCCAAGGTTGCTTAATAACTTGAATTTACTAATAGAGTAACATTTTATTTATAACAAAAAGCAAGACATTGAATAGAATCAAAACTAGTATATCTAGGGTCATATAATGTGCATGGACTTAGGGGAAGGAGATATGAAGGCTTATGAATAGTAAACATTCTCATTATTCATTTCTCCCTACTAACTATATTTCCTTAAATAAGTATGGAAAAGTTCTGACTTAACATTCCTTACTAGTAAACTGAGTTTTATACCAATTCCCATCCATTAAGTCATCCCATTTTTTAAACCAGTCTTCATTGGAATTAATAAGACCAAATATTTTACTAATGTAGTTCTACTGTAATAGGCTCTAAACATCCTGTAGGGATAGACCAGCATCCCTATAGTAATCACAATTTAAAAAATAAAAGGTATATTTAAACAGCTACAAGAGTAGGATGCATCTGGGATAAAACAACTGTTGACCTTTAACTATAATTTTGTAACACAGGTCTTTTAACTGCTATTGACCCCAAAGAAGGCATCAAATAATGCATTTGGCTTATTGAATAATAATTTGTAATATGCATTAAAGGTCTTCTCTCTCTTGGGCCACTGATGTTTTTGTGCTTTTGAAGCATATTCAATACCTGCTATATTTTTATAATTCTCAAGTCACCTTATAGTTTTTGCAAAATCCACTGTATCTCATGATTTGGTGTGGAGATTAGTACTTTACTGATACTTTTCCTTTCGAATGCCTTATAGAAAAAGCAGCAGCATAGATGCTGGACCATTTCAGTGTTATGTTGATGTCTGTCATTAAGTATCATGAAGATGGGGGGAGGTAGGAGTGGGCACTAGATATACGGTGATGGAAGGGGAACTGATACTGAGTGATGGGCACATAATACGATGCATGAATGATGTGAGGTGGACTTGTACATCTGTAAACTGTCTAATTGTTACCAACCAATGTAACCTCATCAAATTTAACAATAAATTAAAAAAAAAAAAAAGAAGTATCATGAAGAATGATATTAGTTTAAAAATATATCCTTCCAATTCTGTTCTGTGAGGGGTGTAGGTGGTAAGTCATTTGTAAAATGTTGTAGAGTTTTATTTGTATGATACAGATTAGGAAAACACTTCAAAATCTCTCATCAGACAAGTAAAAAGTAATATTTTCCTGTGACTTTAAAATCACACAAGGAAAGACATTACTGCAGATTTTTCTAGTGTTTTCTAAGACATTCTAATACATGGAGAAATCATCAAACTTCCTAGAATGGGTGAAGAGATACGCATTGGACTTAGTTTGTCAACCAATAACACAGATTTTGGTGATGTATTGGATAATAAGAGGCATTATACAAGAGTAAATAACAAGTATGATACTTGTCCTATGAGAAGATACAGTCCAAGGAAGCAAAAGCTGCCAGTGATGCACATACAGTGCACTCAGAAACCTGAGAAAATGTTTAATGAAAATTATCCTTGCCTATATGATTCTTTACTCTATCTCACCTATTACCTATTCCCAGCAGCAGGGACAAACTATGCATTCTAATTTGGTCTCCCAATTTTGATGGTAGGTAGGGCAACTCACACTCACTTAACCAGTGCTTTTGGGGATGAATAGTACAGCTTTATAAGAAATACAGTTCATTCTGGGGGACATTATAATGAGGTGAGAGTATTCAGTACCCACATATAAGAAGAAAGGCCAAGTCCTATCCCTTATTTGCCACTGGGACTCAAGATGTATACTCCAGTATGACTGCTATGAAAGTAACCACAAAGGAATGAGTGAAAGAGCAAATACGCCACATTTCCAGAAGGTTAACAAAATTTTCTGAGAAAAGGTATATATACTATATCACTGTGACTAAAGCCAGATATCCAGAGCTGACACTTGTCTCTCCAGCCAGGTGGGGAAAGAAGAAGAAGGCAATAAAATGGGAAAATTATAATTCACTTATGAAAACTCAATCTGTGGTCAGCTCTGGATAAGCCTATGCATTACCTTAAGCGTAGTACAAACAGTGTCAGCAGTTGCCTTATCACCATGAACTTTGTGTATCAGAAATGTACAGGGGAAGCCGGGATGGCTCAGAGGGTTAGGCGCTCACTTTGCAGCCCCGAGGACCGAGGATCGAATCCTGGCCCCGGCCCATGCAGACCCATATGCTGAACTGGGGAGTGCCCTTCGTTCAGTTCTCACCGGGGTGTAGACCCCAGCCCAGTTCCTGCCCTGTGCAGCCCCGCCCACCTGTGGAATGAAACTATGTGGAAAAACCAATTATGTGCAACTATGGAGACTGTTCTGGGCCCTCCCCCTTCTCTCTGTCTCTGACTATATCTCTCTCTCTCTCTCTCTCTGTCAAAAACAATAAATCTTAAAAGAAAAAAAAAGAAAAGTACATGCCCATACTCATTAAAAAATTTTCATAAAATTAAAAATAAATAAATAAATAAATAATAACTAACTAAATAAATATAAATATAAAAATAAAAAATATAAACATATATATAAAAAATTAAAAAATTAAAATAAATTAAAAATTCTCATACCCAACTAAGGACATAGGGTACCTTTATTTAAGTAGTGAATTTCTTGGACCCATAGTTTTTTTTTAAGATGTATTTTATTATTTTTGACAGAGAGACAGAGATAAGGGTTTCCAGAGCAGTCTCCATAGTTGTAGGTCATCAGTTGTTGACATGGTTTCATTCCACACAGGGAGGAGGGGGAGTGGAGCAAGCAGGGCAGGAACTGGACAGGGATGTCCTGTGTGGGAAGCACACCCCCTCGAGCTGGGGGTTGAACCAGGGGCCTCCCACAGGGGAAGTTCACTCCAGCAAAAACTGAACTGGGGGCCACACCCCAGTTCAGCATATGGGTCCACACAGACCAGGACCAGGATTCAATCATCAGACCCCAGGGCTGCAAAGTGAGAGCTTAACCCACTGAGCCATCCTGGCATTCCCCATAGTTTTCAAAATATAACTTCTCAAAAGCATTTTAGCATGTATGGAATCCATGTTCTTTAATTTAAAAAGATTATGCTTTAATAAAAGCACAATAAAAAGTAAAACATAGTTAATATTGTCACATTACATTTTCAGACATTCAAGACTTAATTAGAAAGAGATTAGATATCATGTGTTAACAAAAGATGGCAAAGCCTATACATTGGAATCTTTCTATAAATACAGCTATAATAAAATGAACTGTAGAATGCCTGTGAATTCAGTCTTTGATGGCTATAGAAACGCAATATTACATCTAATTATTTTTTCTTTGCAACTTATTTTTAATTTTTTTTATTAATTGTTAAATGTATTGGGGTGACATTGGTTGGTACTAATCACATAGCTATGCAAACAATTATAAGAATGCACAGAAACTACCATGTCCCATAATTCATTTATCAAATTTTACATAACCAGGCATTAGCTCCTAACTATAATATATATCACCCCCAATTTCTTAGTGTTTAGTAAGCAAGTAGAAAATGTAACCTTGGTCAAATAAGCTCACCTGTAAATTGCTACCTAAGCATTTTGGTGACAGCTGTCAATTCAGAATCATTTTATAAGAACTGAAAGAGGACAAGAAAATGCTTACCGTAGTTGATATGACAGTGATGACAAAAATTTGCCAAGGCATGAATCTCTGCAGGAAATGTCTCTTCAACACAGCAGATGGCCAGTGGTCCAGAGAAAATCATTAAAGCCCAAACTGTGGAAACTTTAACACTTCACTCCAGGAGACTAAAGACTTGGAACTATACAAATCACTTCCCCAAATGTTGAAAAGCAAAGCTTGCTCTTCAAGCCTCATGGAGGCTATCAAACATGTCCGTATTAGGCTTTGGG